>OY294044.1:13673288-13717402 GCA_958510825.1 Brachypterus glaber | reverse complement strand
GTGGTTTTACTAACTTTTTTTTAAGGCGTACAACAATGAACTCATTTTTTTACTGTTAAAAATAGATCACTTCTAACTAGTGTGTTCAGTTATAAAATATGAAGATTTTAGTAAGCTTGAAGAAAAAAAAAAATATTCTATAGCATAAACTGGCTTTTTGATTAAAAACCAATAGTTACATGGTTGGTTATTTTGCAACAACAATTTTGAAATAGTGACCTGGACATCTGCCTGGTATCCAGCAATTACGCTAGATAGCATCAAAAACCGTGAGCAGCCCATGATGGGCTATTTCATGGTATTAATTACAAAAGAAAGCATGGATTGCAGTAGAAGTTATTAGATAAAAAATGTTCCATCTATCTAGATTAGGATATTTAAAAAAAAACACGTTTATTTTTTGAAATTAAAAGTCACTTCTCATGTCGTGAAATATATAAAAGCCAAATTTTAACTTAAAAAAATTAAATTAAGGTCACTTTATTTAAAAATCGGAATAGTCATTTATGTATCAAGGGTATTAAGTAGATGTTTATGCTCTGAGGGCGACGATCTTACAAACCCGAGGGCCTCTGTCCCGAGGGTTTGTAAGTAGCCCGAGGTTATACACATCTATTACCGCGGTGCATACAAACTTTTATGTCATACTAGTTCATTATTGCATCTAAAATATAAATATTTAAAAAAAATCTGAAAATTCAATTTGATTTTAACACTAGGTAAATGCTGTATTAATCAAAAACTGTTTTTTGTATCTTTATGCCCGCGCGGGCCATAAAGTGCACTATTATGTAGTTGGTAACTAAGCAATAAAAACACAATAATGAACTACAACGACATAAAAAAAATTAAAAGACATTTTTTTTATTAAATGTGCAAAATACATTAATATAAATATTTGACAAATTTCAGTCTGAAGAAACAAAATTAAACATCATTTGAGAATTAAAACGTTTTTTTTTCAATTTTGGTGGTACCACGGTAGTGACTAATTTTGTTGTTTCGAACTAAACTTTTTATATAATATATTTTAATATTTATATTTATTAATATGTTTTAATAATTTATTATTAATAAATTTTATTACTTATGATTACATATAGAAGACTATTTACCTATAAAATCGTGTTACGCACGATAGATTAACTGTTAATCTTAACGATGATAATAAATAACACGAAAATGTTAAATATAGGTATACCTAAAGTTCTTTTCTCCTCGGGTAATCGACTGTTAATAAAACTATTTATCATTTTCAATTAAATTTATGGCGTACAGTCTACTAAGAATTCTTAAAAGATCACGAAACGCTTTTTAAATAAAGTCATTAAATGAAATTAAATTATTTTACACAGAGAAAATGGGCATCATGCTATGTCCAAATTAGATAAAAAAACTATGCCTTCGATAACTCTCTAACTTAGCATATAGCGACTTTTAACGATTACAAAACGAGCGATAGTGCTTAGGGAGTTGTAAAATAAGGGTGTAAAAAGGGAGAAAGGGATGTCACCAACCTTGGTTTGATGCAGATGATCCGGTTTTCCTGTGCACAGGTTTCTTCGTGTTAAGGTTGTGAGTGGATAAAAAAAGGTGCATGGAAACGATATTTTGCGGCCACGAATAGGTTTTCCGACAAATATATTGAACACTTTTTCGAATACTAAGCGACGATTTCGTTAGATACCGACATATTTTACGAACGACAAGTTACTATTAAAAAAAAAACATAATGTTTTTAGTTTCCAAACATTATGTTTTTTTTTATAGTACCTACTCTATAGAGATATCATAGCATGATGCCTATCTTCTCTGTGTAAATAATTATTTAAAAATTTTCTGTTAAACTGTTTAAATTATCCTTTTACTAAAAATGCCATAAAACAATATAATGATGCAATTACCAGACAAAAGCATGCCCTTAAGAGCTTTATGATTATTTAATACACCATCATACTATTTTAGATCTGTTCAGTTTTAACAAGGAGTATTCTTTCCGGATTGGATAAATAAAAACTAAGAAACTGATTAAAAGACATTCTACATACACTCGTATTATTTGAATGGAAATGGAAGTAAAACAGCAGAAAAATGATATTTACGAAGTCAATAAATATCTCCGTAAAAAATGTGTATAGCAGATCATTTCCGCAAAGTGAGCAGTGTTTCTCACGTATTTCAGAACAAATTCGCAATGTGAATCTGATTTAGTCTTTCAATAATTGACGTATCTTCTTTATGCTAGATACAATTTATCTGACAATTGATATAATTTAATCTCTGCAAAACGACTTTTATCAAAGAAACACGGCTAATATGTGTAGTTGCGCTATAAAAGGACTGCTATCTTCCAGTAAATACGTCTAAAAAGTCAAAATTTTCACCTTATAACGCTTTAAGGATATATGTTTCAGTTTGCACCAATCACGTTTTAGTTTTTTTAATTAAAAAAGTGCAAAATGCTGAAAAGAAATGATGAAAAACTGATTACAAAGTTTATTTGTTGAAAATTAAAATGAAATAAATAATAGTAAACAATTTTGTGTTATCTAAACCTGACAACAATGCATCATTTTAAACTAAGAATTCGGTGTCGTAGTGAATACTAAACGTTTTTGCCTATTTGGAACCACAGGCAATATTTGTTATTAATTACAGTAAAACATAACAGATCCAACAATGAATTTTTTATATTTAACAAATAAAACATTAACTGATTAAGAGTCTTGCATCTTTTAATAACTTTTTACATTTTAAGAGCATTATTTTTAACATAGAACACAGAAAAACGATTTTTAATAGTCTGTTTTCAACATAACCTTTGTTTATTGCACCTATAACATTAACCAATGTCCATTGTCGTAAATAAAATAATTAATTAAAGTATATGTTCTGGGACACTAGAAGGGCTGAAATTTTGGTTAGGTATTTATTTTTTATGTATCTATAAGCATGTAAAGTCTTATCATTACAGCCGATTTAGCTCAAAATACGATACCCTCCTTTTAAATCTAATGGAATCAAATAACTCTTAAAAGAATGAGACATAATTTGAGTCAATCTCTATGTCCATATCGACAACAACGTTCTCTTTGGCGTAAGTACACAATTGATATAACTTATGTCTTCAAAGCGACTTTTAGCGAAGAAACCCAGGCTGTTAATATGGCGAGTACAAGCTATAGCGTATACGTGATCCCATGTTTCTTCCTTAGTCGGCAGTTCAAATTTAGTACGACTTCGTGACCTTTTAAGCATTCCAAAATACGTTTCGTATATCCTCAGTTTCTAATTTAATTATAAAGAGATATAAAACAAGCAGTACCATGAACTTGAGGAATTTTTACCGGATGCTTCGGAATTTCAATGATATATTAAATTTTGAACTTGGCAGGAGGTACCGTAGAATGGAATAATAATTAAATAACCAGGCAAATAATATAGAATTAGGTAAATTCCTTGTTTTAATCAGAGTATAATAACATGTAGATATTTAAAAGCCTATAACCTAAATTTAAATAAAATTGAATCTAAATAACTGTCATTTTCAGTTAAGAAATTATGGAGTTTTATTACATCATTTTAAACTGCGGATATGTCGCAGCCGATGTTCTCTTTGTGATTTTGGACATTGTCTCGATTATATAATAAAGAAAAATACCACTCGAATTATAGTTTTACAATTTTTTCAGAACTAGTATGAATTTTTAGAGTTTCATAAAGTTTTTAATAGCAAATGAGTAACCAAGCTCGAAGCTTATTTGAAGCTTAATTTACTCTGTTAGAGAGAAAAAACAATAATTTTATATAAACTTACATGCAGCCTCCTGGTAGATTGCAGTATCCTCTACGTGGATGACATCCAGGCTTACAAACAGCTAAAAAAAATAAACTTCAGTTAGTAGCTTGCCGAAAACTAGTTATAATTATAATAATTCTGTCATCTGAGTAAAAAAAAAATTATCGATTTTTTTAGTGTGATTTGTGTTTATCTAAATATCCCAAAAAATTATTTAAAGTTTTCATTCCATAACGCATTTAGGGATCCAGCCAACGTGAACACCGCCATGAACACTTGTAGAATTGACCCAGATTGAGATATAACCATATACATAAGAGTTATTATGTATAATAGGGCACTGCATAAAAAAACTTTTTTTAATTTTTCATGTGCATGTTGTTTCAATTGAAAAACTATGGTTGAATACCAAATTTCAGGTTAATTGAACATTTTTTGACCCCCGACCAACTCCTTTTATTGATTCAACAAAAAACACAGGCACAAGAAAAAAAAGGTCTTGTCCACTAGAAGAGACAAACATTTCTTTACGTTTTTGGGGTCGCTGTGTCTGAATCCGGGGTTGGTTTGAATCGGTCAGATCGCGTTTCGTTAATAACTTCAAAAAAGTGGTTAAAGTTGTTACATGTTAGTACTTTTTTGAGGTTAGAAACGAAATGCGAACTGACCGAGCCAAACCAACCCCAGATTCGGATTCAGCGACTTCAAAAACTTATAGAATTTTTAGTCACGTCTGGTGGACAAGACCTTTTTTTTCGTGTGCATGTGTTTTTGTTGAATCAGTAAACAGAGTTGGGCGTTGGACAAAAAATGTTCAAGTAACCTGAAATTTGGTATGCAGCATAGTTTTTCAATTGAAACAACATAGGTGTATATGAAAAATTAAAAAAGGGTTTTTAATGCAATGCCCCTATGGATATAAAAGTTTTATATTAAGCTATCGATATTTAGTTAAAAACTTATAATTAATAAACAAATATCGGGACTAGGACTTTAAATAAAAACACTAAGTTTTATGCACTACAACGTTTCGTCTTTAATCAAGTTTTTGTCAAGCTAAAAGAGAGAAAAAGACCTTATGTAATAACACAAAAAAAGTATATAACTTAAAAAAAATAAAAAAGTCTACTTTTTAATCTTATGCCTAGATAATACGAAAAACATTAGCAACCTTAGCATACTTAAAACACTACATTTAACATAAATATTATTTAAATAAACAATAAGGTCTTTTTCTCTCTTTTAGCTTGATAAATTCTTGATTAAAGACGAAACGTTGCTAGTGCATAAAACTTAGTGTTTTGATTTAAAGTCCTAGTCACGATATTTGTTTATTAATTGTATAATCGAAGGACGCTAATATAATTTGATAGTTTAAAACTTATGTTACCTGTTTCACACGTTGGTCCTTTCCACCCTTCCATACATTCTTTATCGCCATTCGAATCGCATCTGTAATGTCCAAACTGATCATCTCTCGGCCGGCAAAATTTTGTACACGTCGTGTTGTAGTAATGCGAATCACATCGTACCCGTACCCTGTATGTTATTCTCGGACTGTTTTTGATATTGTGGTTTAAAGTATGCCATTCTGGACTTGGATCTATAATTCCTGAATAATTTGCTTCTTCTATCAGTTTTTCTTCGGCTGAAAAAAAAAAGAATTTAAGATCCTAAAATATCTTTATTTTTAAGATTTCTAATTTTAAATATTTAATAATTTAATATTTATTTAAACTATTTTTGTTCTACATATCGTCGGCTAAGTGGTAAATTTACCTAAACCTATTTTTTTTTCAAAATCTGTATTTTTACAGAATCGGATACAACATTTCTTACTCTATGTTTCTGTTTAAAATTAACTTGTATTAAATCAATACATGTCGATAAAAAGAATAAAAACTAAACATTTTAGGGGTAAAATTACCTAAACCAATCATAAAATTGTAATTAAAGCACTCAAGTGTTTTAGCTAGACCTTTAGATGACATTTCTCATCATTACATTACATCTCATACATTAACGAATTAAGTACTCTTTAACGTACCAAAAAAATATTTATGTTAAGTATAATCCACTAACATAAATTTTAAAACCTTTTTTTACCTTTCCTGAAAATTTTGAAAATATTGAGATAGGTAAATTTACCTCTTAGCCGACGATATATCGCACTATGAGTACAAGATAACCATAACTCAAAATTTATCTATTTTGAGTTATGGTGGTCTTGTACTCATAGTGTCATATCCAAAATATATGCAAAAACCGGCTTGGCCGGGAAAGAAGGCAAATGTGTTTTGTCAGTCCACCGGACCCGAATTTTCTCTCTACATCCCTGTTTTTTGGAAATCGCCTTGCGTAAAACCAACCACTTTGGAAGCTATTTTTCAAAATTGTCAGATTCTGCGTTAAGTAAAGTATGAACCCTAAGTGCATCAGTATTAAAGTTTTACTCTAAAATTTTACAAATAAGGTATTTTACTGAACATATTAATAAACCAAACTCAGGGCTATCCTGACGGTTAAACAAAAATGCATTTTACTTGGTTATTTGTGGATCGATTTTAAATTTTAAAAAAGTGTTGAATAACGAATTTAAAACTACATCTTAATAGGTAAAAATATACACTGAGTGCTTAGGGGTAGTTAATTTGGGGGTGTTTTTTATAAATGTGTTAAAGAGATTAAAAAATTATATAATAGTTATTTATGGTACTAGTGGGTAAAGTAAGATATTGCCCATGAGAAAATTAACCTGCGACGCGTCAGCCAAGCAATTAATTTTCGAGAGAGCAATATCGGTTTACCCATGAGTGCCATACAAGGTTTTATAGCTTAGGAATTCATATTTTAATTAAAAATTTTACAAATTTTACAAGAAAATAATTTAACAAGTGACAGTTGAGTGGGTAAAATAAATAATTATCCACTCAATAAAGTAAAAGCCACGCGGGGGTTATTATTGAGTTTATCTATTTAAAATAAAGCTGGTAACTGTCTTATTATCTGTATGTATTAGATAAATATTTTTTTGTTCCAGCTAAATATCTCAATCTATCTATAAGATATAACCTGAATGAATAAGTCTGGGCCACCCTGTATACAAAATAGATTGAACAATCCTATAGGAAGTATGCTTTAGAAATATCAGTCTAAAATTCGGATATTTGTTCATAAAACTGTTGTGAGGTCCTTATTTAAAAAACATAACATTCTTTTATTATATCGACCATAAAGAAAAATTGTGAAATATATTTTTAATGAAGGTACATTGATGTCATAATTGATATAAATTAAGGACCACCATGAAAAAGACGCGAGTTAAAAGCTTATTCCAATAACAGTTTAATTTATTTTCATTTTCGGTATTCGATTTTTTAATTTAAAACATTTTTGCAAGACTATATTTTAATGATTTTATTTATTTACCAGTTAAATTTATTTTAATTAATTAATAAAGAGAAATGCCAAAAACTTTCTGTTAATAACAGGGTGGTCACAATAATATTTTTTAAAGCAACTGTAATTATAACAAGAAAACAGTTCAATTAACTTTTATGTATTATCGAATTTAAAAATGGTCAATATTAAAATAGTAGATAATTTTTTGTAATAATTATACATATCGTCGGTGTTTCAGCTATAAGAAAAAAATGTGTTTTGCTGGAAAAATCTATTTAATAATTATTATTAAAATCAGCAGATCTCGTAGATATCTCGGTCAAAAATGCGCCACCCTACTACAAAGGCGTGAATATGAGCTTGAGATTATTTCTTAATGCGGTATTTAGGCAGTGCTTATTCGTAACTGCGCACGTTCTAAAACAGTTCAGAACTGCAATTTTCGAGAAAGAAGTCCAGGACACTCAAAAATTCTATCGTTTAAACCTGCTTCTTTCAATCTAAAAGTCTATTTACCTAAGTAGGCACGTAAATTCAACTAAACAGCTTTTAAGCTTAACTTAAAAGTTGAATATTTGGAGTTCTGCTATTACCTGTTAACGCATACAAGCTAGAGTGTTTTAAGCTTTGCCTATTATCTCCAAATATCTCTAAATTTATCTAAGGTATTTGAACGTGTCGCTCATTCTGTTTTATTAGAAAATTAAAAAAAATATGTTCTTAAATAGGTATCAAAAGGTTTAAAATTATATGAATTATAAATTGATAGATAGGTGCTGACTGACTTCCACAAGGATCTGTTGTAGGGCCCTTATAATTTGTTATTTTCATAAATGACTTTTCTGATTTCATGCGTAGGTAAAATAAAATAGGTAAATGTTAATACTAATTTAATGTCAGGAAATAATTAAATTTTTAGCGTTTTAAGTGCAGATAAAAGTAATATTGCGGTAACTTAACAACAGCTATTCAAATGAGTACCGAATCGGTACTGCCGATGATGGTTAAGATTTAATTACCCACATATCGGTTGAAATTATTTTGTTCCAATATACTTAAAGTATTTATTTAATTACAAAAGTGTTAATTGAGGCAATATAAAATCAGATGACATCTAATCAATATGCTAATGAATGTCATGACAAGTGTTTAATAATACCGTAAGTGTTTTCGCCTTTTAAAAGGTAATAAGTTATCTATTAATGTTTTAAATATGAAAAGTGGATGAAACACCATTTGGATTAATAAGCCAAAAAGATAAAAAAGGCTTCGTATTCAATAGTATACACTTCGTTTAGAGGTACACAAGATTTGATTTTGGACCAAGACTCTTAGTCAATATCATTCTTCTTTTCTTAGTATTAATATTGGTTATTGTAGCGAAAATGCAAAATCTTAACCAATACCAAAATCAGAACTTGCCTTTGCGTCATGTAGCAGAAATACAAATTTGAAAACCATCGTAAAATACTCTTCTTGTTCAAGAGCCATGAAGAGTATATTAAAGGATATCTTATTATGCAAATTTCATATTTTATGATGTACATAAGATATTTAATAATAAATAATAAATTATGTAATAAAATATAATGCAAGTTGCTGCTAGATCCCTTCGATCTACCATCTGATTAGTGTACTATACTATACGATTTGCGTATATTGACATTAATCGTAGCTCTAGCTAATTCCAGACCCGAGTATGAACTGGTAACGTTGAGTCGGCCCAAGAAGGAATATTAAAAAGCACACCCTGTACCTTTTATAAAGGAATTACCCTTACCCTCTAAATAATCGTTTATTACATAGTCAATTCGGATTTAGCAGGTTAAAATTGTACGGGTGTGCTGCAGCTCTGCTTCGGTAGACTATACGCGGCTTTATTTTAGGTGTACCTTGGTGATTGATGAAGAGTACGGTGGCGTTTTGGACTTTAATTGTAGTTCAATGGTGTACATTTTTATTCAAGGAATTTCACATTAAATTTAAAACAAGGTCAACAGGAAAATTCTAATATAGGAAGAATCTTTACGATGCGACTATTTATAGTATTTTACTTTACAGTTATGCCAACATACAGCATGTCTTCTGTTTCATTCATTATCCGACTCTAAAAAGTTGGTAGCCCACTGCACTGTATTTGAATAATGAATAAAACAGAAGCTTTTATGAGTGAATCTATGTTGGTATAACTGGTAAAGTAAAATAATAAAAAACGTCGATTCGTATAATTTTTTTTCTGTAAATGAATTTTCCCAGAGAAAAAAATGTCATATGAAAAAAGTTATAAGAAATGTCAGTTAAGAAAAAAATACCAAGTAATCGCTTGCTTGCTAAACAGTGTCAAAATAGCAATTAAATAAATCCTAAAAGCGTAAAAGAGATATTATTTTAGCTAGGTAAAAAAATATACTGAATAAACACACTTCATCCCTTGCTCTTGCTAAACAGTGTCAAAATAGTAATTAAATAAATCGTAAGTGTAAAAGAGAAATATTTTGGACAAGCTAGGTAAAAAATACTGAATGGTTGCACGGCAGTCGAAAAGAATAAGAAAGAACGTGTAACAATGAAATATTTTCATTCGTAAACCTGTATTCCAGAAATGGGCTCCGTCCTTGCCCACGGACATCCCATAATTGGTGCATCAGACCTGCACGGCCTACTGTTTACAAACCCTTAGGATAATCGTGCGTTCATTCATGAATGAACACAAAACGTAATCAGTTAACACGGCTGATAGCTCGAAGGGTTTTGGTAGTAACTAATAATATATTTTATTATAATTTATTGTTTTTATATCGCTTGCCATCAGTGCATCATTAGGCATAAAATTTGCATAATTAGATATGCTTTATTGATAATATAAATGTTATTTCGTCTTAATTTAAAATTTAAAATGTATTTATTGGCTAATCTATTGCTTTTTAAATTGCAAAAACACTTACAACCTTATTAGATAGGGACTTGTCTACATTGATTTACATTTAGATTAGGTGCTTCTGTTTTTTATTTATATTACATCGTTTAACACTTTTTTTTAACTAGATAAGTATAGATTTATTTCTAGTCGCTATGTGGGTTATTATTAATAAATTAATAACTTATTAATAAATTAATAACTTTATAATTAATTTACTGGGATCTAAAAATAATACAAGTAGTAGTACTTATAAGTAATGATTATTATATGTGGCAAGTTTAATATAATTTAATAAATTATTATAAATATGTTAAGTTAATAATAACACTGCACAACAATCAAAAATTTGCCGATACCATTATACTTGCATCTTGCTTTATTTGATGCGCTGATTTCGGAATCTTTTTTTGTTTTCTCGATCAGCTCGTTTTTTTGAGACATAACACACAGTGGTTTTTTGCTTATAGTTGTAGTAAAAAAAAAATAATTAGGGTTCAATTTTTTTTTTTTTTAATTGGATTGGTTCTCTATTAATAGGGCTCTAAGCCAAAAAAAGCGAATTTCAAATATCTTTATTCGTTTGTTTTTTATAGGCTTCTAAATTCAAATAATGAAATTTTTTCGTATTTTTTCTCTTTATTTTCATAAAAATTTTATACACATATACACATATGAGATTTGTAAAAATTAAAAAAGTTTTAGATTGAATGCAGTACCGGAGTTTTTACGGGGAGTTATTGACAGCAAAACAACAATAATTTAATGTTTATTTAATGTTTTAAATAAAGGAGATATAAAAATAAAATAAATTAAATATTTTAAAATTTTTGTGATAACCCCCGGAAAAATCTCCGTAACTGGATTAAATCCAAAAAATTTTTTAATTTTATAAACCCCACATTTGTATTTGCGTATAAAAGTTAGAGTCGTATCTTTAGCATTTATATAATTTTTTTATCAAGATATATGGAATAATGCGAAAAAAACTTAGAGGCCTATTAAAAACAAACGAATAAAGATATTTTAAATCCGATTTTTTTGGCTTATAGCCCCACTAACAGATAATCAATCCACGACAAAAAAAATAATTAGATCTAACTTATTTTTTTTTACTACAACTATAGGTAAAAAAACACTGTGCGCTATATCTCAAAAAAAAACGAGCTGATCGAGAAAAACGGAAAAAAGTTCCGCAATCAGCGCATCAAATATAGCCAGACGCAACTAAAAGCTCTCCGACAAATAAAAAAAATCTTTTTTTGTAGAGCAGTGTAGTTATTACCTAATTGATAACGATATATCGAAAATATATCGAAAATTATTATTATTTCATGAATCTTGAAGCTATTATAATAATAATAATAATAATTTTTAGATCAAGTACACTGTATATTTTTGTGAGTTTAAATGAAAAGATCTTCCATCATTAATTTTATGCCTTAAAATACCCATGGGATGCCCTGATTTCTTGCCCTGATTGAAGTGATAAGTTTTTTAACTAATTTTGGGCGCTGAGACCGAATCTGGCTTCAGAATTTGTCTATTACCCCAAGTTTCTGAGAAAAAAGAGATAAAAGTGGTAAGACATCATTATATTAGCCCTCTGTTGTTCTACTAGCACTGGAGATAAAAATATTATGTAGGCAAATTTGGATTGGGCCACTCAATATTAGTTAAAAAATAAGTAAATTGTGCACTTTTTTCCTGGATTATATCTCAAAAATGTGAGGTGCTGGAATTTTGCTAAGAATAGATTCGGATTCTACGCTCTTGAATTAGTAAGAAAAATTTACTTTCCGATCAGGGAAAAAAAAAGTTGCAATTTGTTGCCTAGTGATATTATTATATTATTATACATATAAATTATTATTGTATTTTATAATATATTATCTGTATTGCCTAATTGCTGTGAAGATTTAATAGATATACATTTACATGTATACTTTATTTAAAGTAGGATATATTTGATAATAAATAATTTTGATATAATCTCGCTGACAAATAGACGCGTGGACGGCGTCATAAAAGACGTTTAACACCATCCCACGCAACAGAAAACCCGAAAAAATCACAAGTGTTTATTTAAGTAGCAAAAGTTCCGAGTTCTACTATGTTAATTAGGTTTATTAAGAAAACAACTCTAGGAGAGTGTAAAATGCGTAGGAAGGCCCTTCGTCTTCTTCTATAAGTCAATATGTTCAAACACATTGAAAGTAGCTTATGAAAATATCAAAAGTGTATATTCTATCATTACGCCCACTAGTCGTGATTTGCACTTCTCTCGACCAGAAATGTAATTATAGTTTTTGCAGTATGAGATTACTTTTAATAAATCGAGAAGTTGGAAACACTGGATTACAAGCGACACTTGTTTCAAATCAGCTCGTAATAAATTTTTATATTGAGCGAAACGTAATGTGTAAACCCCAAAATCTAGGTATATTTCTGCAAAAATGTCAATATCTTAATCCAAAAATGGTCATAGAGATCCTCAATTTTCCAAGTACTGTGATAACTAAACTAAAATACTTTAAACATTATTAAAGAAAGAGGGTCGATTTGGGCGGTTTTTGCCAAAAATTATTTTTGGTTAAAAAAATCAGGAAATATATTTTTTAATGTCTACTAACTAGCCCACTAGTCCCGCCTCTATCCTGAATATGCCATCACTTGTTAACAGCATTCTTGGAGAGATATATCGCATTCAAATTTATATTTGCTTGATAAAATACCACACTACCACACTAACTCCCTTTTGACTGTATTCGCTCTCATTTATCATTTTTTCCTTTTTTACCCCCTCCCCTCTCCTATAATATAAGTCCTACCAGTACTACCACTACTTAGTAGTAATTAAAATCTATTATACTAAAAATAAACATTTTCATGGTTTAAATTAAAGAAACATCGGAAGAAATTAACAATAAAAATCTAAAAGTGATTTTTGTATTGACGAATAAATTTGTTTATCTTGATTAATTCTTAAATAATTTCTTTAGTCAAAATTGAGGTTGGAATCATAACTCATAGTACCTACTTGTACCCTCTGCCAAATCCGCCTGATTTACTAGTGAACACTAGGGTATCTTGGTAAGGAAGTTACGCTCTTTTCTTCGGAGTGTTGCTGCTCCGAAGGTATTGTTCCTCAGCGAGCTTAGCGCCTTACATCGCCCTAAAAAGGATATGAAGTGTCCTTTTTTCTCTTAAAACTTAGGCATAGTGAATCATGACCAAGATGTAACAGGAAGGAGGAAACTTCATATACATAATTTTGGCGTTACTTTAAAGCTATATAAATAATAAAAAGAGGAAAGAAAAACTATTTACAACTTGAAACCTTATGGTTTCCACATCGTAAAGTAATTATACTATTTGTTTTTGCACGTTTACAAAAAACTGGATATGTTATAATTATATGCTTTAATGTTCTTACACAATCATGGCGTCAATTTCAACGATAGACGTTCTAATTTTTAGTTAATTTAATTAAAATTAAATTAGACATCCCACTTTCAATAATAAAAATAAAATAAACACAAATATAAAATTGATTTAAGGTAAGGTAAAACAAGAGAATCTAAAAAATACTCACTCGGATATGGTAAAAAATACTCACTCGGATAAGATAAAAAAAATACTCACTCGGATAAGGTAACAAAATAATCACTCGGATAAAAAAGTTAATTTAATTAAAATTAAATTAGACATGCCACTTTCAATCACAAAAATAAAATAAACAAAAACATACAATTGATTTTAAATCAAGGTAAAAAAAGAGAATCTAAAAAATACTCACTCGGATAAGGTAAAAAAATACTCACTCGGATAAGGTAAAAAATAATCAATCGGATAAGGTAACAAAATAATCACTCGGATAAAAAAGTTAATTTAATTAAAATTAAATTAGACATCCCACTTTCAATAATAAAAATAAAATAAACACAAATATAAAATTGATTTAAGGTAAGGTAAAACAAGAGAATCTAAAAAATACTCACTCGGATATGGTAAAAAATACTCACTCGGATAAGATAAAAAAAATACTCACTCGGATAAGGTAACAAAATAATCACTCGGATAAAAAAGTTAATTTAATTAAAATTAAATGAGACATGCCACTTTCAATCATAAAAATAAAATAAACAAAAACATACAATTGATTTTAAATCAAGGTAAAAAAAGATAATCTAAAAAATACTCACTCGGATAAGGTAAAAAAATACTCACTCGGATAAGGTAAAAAATAATCACTCGGATAAGTTAACAAAATAATCACTCGGATAAAAAAGTTAATTTAATTAAAATTAAATTAGACATCCCACTTTCAATAATAAAAATAAAATAAACACAAATATAAAATTGATTTAAGGTAAGGTAAAACAAGAGAATCTAAAAAATACTCACTCGGATATGATAAAAAATACTCACTCGGATAAGATAAAAAAAATACTCACTCGGATAAGGTAACAAAATAATCACTCGGATAAAAAAGTTAATTTAATTAAAATTAAATTAGACATGCCACTTTCAATCATAAAAATAAAATAAACAAAAACATACAATTGATTTTAAATCAAGGTAAAAAAAGATAATCTAAAAAATACTCACTCGGATAAGGTAAAAAAATACCTACTCGGATAAGGTAAAAAAGATAATCTAAAAATACTAACTCGGATAAGGTAAAAAAAGATAATCTAAAAAATACTCACTCGGATATGACGAATTGTTGTAGTCCATCGCTTGAAGTATTAGAGTAAAGGATCTCTGAAAAAAAAATAATACATTAATATTTTTGAAACGTTTTACATCCATAAAAATAACACTAGGCAACATGGTTTCTTGCCCTGATTGGAGTCATATGTTTTTTAACTAATTTTGGGTCGCTGAGACCGAATCTGGGCACAGAATATTTATAATACCTAAGGTTTCTGAGAAAAATGAGAGAAACGTGGTAAAAAATCATTATTTTAGCCCGTTTGTTCTAAAAGCATGGGAGATAAAAATATTTTGAGGGCAAATTTGAATTACCCGACTCAGTATTAGTTAAAAAAAAAACCTTATTATAAAAACTTTAAATTCATAGGTAAAAAATAAGGATACAAGGGAAAAAAAATATTTTTAAAAAATGGATCCTGGGTGTATTTTTTTTAAAGATTTTGATAAATCCGTCTTTATTTCCTTGACTTATATCTCAAAAATGTGAGGTGCTGGCATATTTCTAATAACATATTCGGATTCTACGCTCTTGAATTAGTAAGAAAAATTTACTATTAGATCAGGGTAAAAAAAGTTGCGATTTGTTGCCTAGTGTAACATATTATTTGATATTTTAATATTATATTGAAATTATCAATATCTTAGTCGAACAAAATTGATTTATTTGAACGGATGTATTGTTTCCGTAAAAAATATAGCTATTTAATACGTTAAAATTTTGTCTTAAAAGAAAATATAATTTTTTAAAACAAGATAATTTGTTTTTTTAGATGATATATCTGTGGCTTGGTTCTAAAAGGGCCAATCTCAAAAATTTTGAATGGATACACTAAGTCAAACAATGGCCGTTTTAGCAGTTTAACAGAAATGTTTTTGAAAACACACATCGGCCCCTGTCGCTTAAAATCTACATTTATCTTACAAGCATTGGCATTGCCCTTTTTAGGTTTTATAGATCTGAAAAAATGTAGCTAATACTACGTAGTTTGGCGGTATAACTCATAATAAGGAAATAGTGACATTGGCCCTTTTAGAACCAAGACATAGATATTTATTTGCCATGTTGTTTCTACGAAATCATTTCGTTAAAATATAGTTGAGTTCTGTTAGTAAGCTACAAAAAATCACTATTTTTAAATAATTATTTTTTGTTAAAATAAGTATTAAATTAAAATATCTGGTACTATTAGAAAATATATTGTTAAGATAGTTTTTTTTAATTACCCATTTCTTAGTTAAGAATTTTACTTAAATAAAATGTGTTGTTAAACTTAATAAGTTTAAAGTATCCCCAGATATGTATAAGCCGTCTAAAATAGGCTATTTTGCTAGGATAAAATGAGCATTGTCGTGAAGTGGATTTATTTTTTCTAAATTGTGTTAGCGCCACTATGCAAAACACTGGAACGTTCTCAGCATATTATGCGTTAAATTGAATACATTCTTACACGGATAAGACAGTGGCAACTTTAACACCAACTTAACTTAGAAAAAGGCTATAGCTATTAATGACGAGACACATAAAAAATAACCACAGTAGTATACAGTTGATTTCAACAAAACTGGAAAAGTGGGGTTAAGTAATTTAATTTTTCCATAAAATTTAGTTGTGTGAATGTGGATTATTTAAATGGGGTTATGCCTGTTTGAAAAATAAGGTTAGTTTAACCATGTCAAAAATCATATGTTATTCTATGCATTTGTGTTTAGTAAATACTATTTGGATTTTGAAACGTATCTCTATTGTTAATTACTGTATTTCTGCTCTAAAATATTCCTATTCTAAAATGTCTATTATTAAATCCCCTTATCAATATATTTTGTATCTAATAAACTTGTTTTAAATACCTTTATTTTTAAAAAACACTACTAGTACATTGGTCTCCTACAACTAGGTATTCCTCATAGTTCCTTAATTTAAAAATTATAATTATGGGTTTTACACCAGTATTCTTCGAGTATTCTTGTTTTTCTGCTTTATCTCTCCCAATTTTAAAAAAATTCACCAACATTTTTTGACCTTGACCTTGATGTGGCAATAACAATATTGACACTAAATTTATTAACAAGTAAACAAATATTTGTCAAATGAAAGATAGTATTTTTTTTTATAACCCCACTTTTCCAGTTTTGTTGAAATGAACTCTAGGTAGTACTTATTGAAAGAAGTACTCTAAAACTGTCATAATGTGACAGTATGCAATTAAATATCAAAATGTCAAATAAAATTTTACGTTCTCTACTACAATTAACGAAGAAATTTGCTGTAATATCTTCAAAGACAACCCTAGAAATAATCAAGCACACCAGAAAAGAAATAAAAAAGCAATTATTAGAATACAACTTAAAAGAGCAAGAAACTTTGGAAATTAAAGCTGCCAACAATATAATTGGAAATGTCACATCTAACATTTTGAAAAATAGTAGCGAAGAATCTAAAAAAGTTTTAAACAAAGAAAGATTCAGTAAAATAACTAAAGATAGTCTGAAGCCAGAAAACACAAAGTCAAGCATCAAGGAACAATCTATTATAGATGATACTTTAGGCTCAACTAGAGATGGGTTATTAAGCAATACAAAACAAAATAAATCTTTTACAAAGAAAGATACAAATATGAATGAAATGCTAATGAAAGATATCGATAACATCATCAAACAATCAGAAATGCTGAAGAAAATAGATGAAAAGAAAATAGGATCAACTGGTACACCAAAATAATAAATAATAATTTTTTATAATCATTAACAGTAAGATATTATCAGTTATGAATAATGCAAATAAAATGATCACTTAATATTAAGTATGTGGCCCATCGTAGTATACCATAAAAAAGGCTTTATTTATCCATAACAATGAGAGATATATTCCCTTTTAAAATAGGTTTTGTTCCAATCGATGGATATTCTTTTCATCTGCTAAGTTTTAAGGTTTATAATTATAAAAATTACATAGTGTGTAAAATGTATGTTGCCAAATGGCTAGTAATGAATGGTCCCATTTTTTTTAAATAATCTCGGACCATTTGTAGATTGAATTAAGATATGCGTAAATAACATAGACAAATCTTTTGACTCAAGGTGATTTTGGGATTAACAATCATTTTACCCTTCTTGCTCTATTGCTAACTTTATGTCAACTGTCATCAATGACAGTTGCTGTGAAGTTGACAACGAAGTAAAAAGGTTAAAAATAACGTTAACCACATTTGGTGAGCTTGTGCAGAAGCTCACCTTTAGGAGCGTTGGCTTGATTGAGTATGACAGTTCTGTTGGTGACAGGACTGTCATAATATGAAGGGTCTTTACTTGAAATGACCCTCTTTCATTTCACCGTCAATTTTACTGACGTATATTTTTTTTGTGCAATAAATATCACATGAGATTTTACTGTATTGGCTGTTTGTTGCAATGCAATAAGCGACGAGTAAAATTGACAACGATTGGTTCCCATGATACAAATAATTTAAGATATTCCTAGATAAAGCCAAACTAGATCGTAGGAACCTTGGGTTTTAATTTAATTAACCCACTTCCACTTGACGATTGATCTAGCTTTGGGTTAATGTTATATTTTTTACTACCCTTACTCGTGCAAGAAAACATGGCGTTAGAAATTTACAGGTTCTTGTAATACAATGCACAGAAACTTAAGTAAGTAACGGTTTTCTAAATAAATAAATTTTAGATAAGCTGTGTTATTATCAAACTGACGAGTTGCTTAGGTAAACGTATCGTTATCGGTAGCATATCTTAACTTTACATTACAGCAGCTACCAATTTCAATAACACCATAATAGAACAAACCGCTAAACATTTTCTACAGCGAATCCAGGAATTGCAATTTTAATTTAGTTTGCCACTTGTAATATAAATTGCTTCAATTTCTACACCATTAACTATAAAACATAACATCGTATCTAATGCAAAAGGTTTTATGTCAACAAAAATCTCCATGCAATAAGCTAGTATGTAATTTTGAAATTTCAATAAACTTGACAGCTTGTTGCATATGCGTTTTTGGTAACACACAACCTTTTACAGTATCGAGAACGATAGTGTTTTTTTTAGGTGTTCATCTAATACCGTGTTATTGATTTCTAGCAAACCGTAAAATCTTTATTGAGGATAACAAATTTTTAATTGAAAATATTTAAATTGGATAAAATAGGATGAAATTGATTTATGACTTCAAGAAACTTAACAACTTATACATTATATTTTAGAGCCTTTAAGGCTGGTTTATGGTAATTATAAATTAATTAACTAAGAACATAACAGGAGACAAATAAATCTGACATTTCATTGGTCTTTTTAATTTAGTGATAGTTAAATTAAAGCATAAACCAAATAAACTAAACTAGATAAACTGAGTTAATGAAAAACTAAATAAATTACACAGCCACACAAAAAAAAAACATTTTCCAGAGACTAGACCAACGCATTTTTATATTTTTGGGGTCACTGAAATCGAATCTGACCTCAGAATTGCTCCATCAGATCACAATTTTTTATATACTTAAAAAAAGGGTGCGAAAATTCCTTAAATTCAGATGTTTCTAAGTGTAGAAAAAAATTGTAATACTGATGGAGCAATTCTGAGGTTAGATTCGATTTCAGCAACCCCGAAAATACAAGAGCGTTGGTCAAAAGTCACAAATCAATTTCATCCTATTTTATCCATTAGGTCACAATTTTTTCTACACCAAAAAATATCTGAATTTAAGGAAATTTCGCACCCTTTTTTTAAGTGTATAAAAAATTGTGGTCTAATGGAGCAATTCTTAGGTCAGATTCGATTTCAGCGACCCCGGAAATATAAAAATGCGTTGTTCTAGTCTCTGGAAAAGTATAATTATTACAACAACCAAACTCTGTATTCGTAAAATGTTTAGGCACTTCTTTAGACCAAAATCTAACATGGTCACAATAAATCGATAATCGTATGCAGATAAAAATAAATAGTCACTACATCGCCTTCCTCAAACTAAAAGCAAAATATTTCTACCAAATATTTGTCCAGTAAACCAACATTGCAACATTCTCCCGGTCAGTCTCCACAATGATTTAATGTTCTAAATAAAAACAAATAATTAATTAATAATGGGAGGCATAGCGTAGTGGCTAGCGCGTATGTATAGCAAGTCTACTATCGTGAGTTCGATTCTCACTGGCGCCGATTTGCCTTTTTCAGTTAATTAATAATTGAAATTTGGCGAAGGCGATTAGTGAAACGGACAATCCCTAGAAACTGGTTCGAAAGTCAGTATAAGCCGGTGGTTCCCTCTACTACTAGCCCACACAAGTCCTGGATTTAGGGGATGCTTAATTAAGTAGAATAGTACGAGGTTAAACAAATAAACAAACAAACAAACAAACAATTGATAAATCATAAACTTCCAATTTTGATTTATTATTAATAAATTAATGATCCACACATGAAGATAATTGTATGTTTATTGTTGTCTGTTGTATTTTCAATACTTATTGCCTATAAATATTGATATACGTTTAAAATACGTAAAATGCTATGACATATCCATTAACATTAATTTCTAACATTGTTTTATTATCGATTTTTCTGGTATTGTTGTTAATTAAATATGTATATATTTATTTGTTTTTAAAACATATTTTCTTTAACTTGTCGCTTCAAATTAAACGAAAACAAATATTTATATAAAACTATTTACTATAGTAATATATTAAAAGCTTTTAAATTTCTCTTAATAATATGTTATTGTATATGGTCTATAGCAATATTCTGATGTCTTATACGATGATTTTCAATATAATCAAAAATTACCATAGAATGCGCAAATTTACAGAAAAAAATTTGACAATATTTAATTTATCATTTTAGTACTCAAAAACCTGAAGGTGCATTCTACACATTCTTAGTTTGGAAAAAAATAGAAAAACTTCAAGTGAATGTATTTAGGGTCAATTGATTTGGGCTTACTTTGTGCTTTTTTTATTTTAGCTCAAATTTTATTTGTTTTTCGTTTTTTTCTTTTAATTTATTTGAAAAAAAAAAAAACAAAAACAACCGACAAAGAAGTAAAAAACAAAGTAACCTGGATGACATGACCCTAACTAAATTTATTACAGAATGCGAAGTATTATATTTATTTAGAAATTGATTTTGAATGGATGAAACTATTTAATAAAATCTTTATGCTATTAATAGCTTTTTCAGCCTACAGTTTAATGTTTTTTTAACTATTTTTTATGGAAGTAGTAACATGAATATGGTTAAATGGTTAATTGATTCCAATGTTAAACAGGGTTGAATTAGCATAAACCGGTCCTTAATTTAATATTGTGTAATTTAAACAGAAACGAATTATAAATGAATACTCGGTACGCAAAAGAGACTTGTTTGTTGGTTACAGATTTTGAGTTTGTTGTTCATTTATGGTTTGTTGTTTAATTATGGTTTCTCCAAGTAAAATATTATAGTGGCGTTAATTTAGATCCCAAAAATGTCTACAAAAAAATCATATAGTAGATTCTTCTTTCTTTGGGTAGAATCTGATGTCAAGTTTTGGAAATATAATATAGTAATAATTAATATATATTAATAATTATTTTTCTGTGCCAACAGCAATATTTCTTTCTCAACCATTAATTTTCCAATTATTCTTATAACTATATTTAAGAATTATAATTATTAACTCGAAGTTTACTACCATTTATTTAAGTTAAATTGAAAATACACTTAAACGTTAATATTAATTTTCTTAAAATATATGTACTTTTTAACAGTCAAATTTACAAGTTTACCAAATAAAGTTTTATAAATTGATTGGTAGTAAAATTTTTGTTGGGGATTCCCAATACAACGGAGCATCTAATGCCCCTATATAACTTTATATAAACCAACAAGAACCCCTTTTGGCTTAAGCCTACAATTTTATATGTGCTTATTTGTCTGATTTCATTTGCAATTTCTTGGCGAACGGTATATTTGATGCCGTGAGACCCAAACCCACGTTGACATCTGAATATTTACAACAAAGTAGGCACGATTTCAAAACATTAACTATTGTTGTAAAGACGGTAATTAATAAAGAAAATCTTCCTTATGACGAACAACCACAAAAGACATACAAAGGTAATATAATGTATAAAATCATTTAGTTTATCTAGTAGGTGAATCTGTATAATATGTACTTCCTTTAAAAGGCTCTGTCTGTTGGTAGGTTTAGACTCATAAACAGAACACGTAAATCAAGTCTATTTTAGAAACTGGTAGGTTTTAAACTAATTTAATCAGAAATACTGTATACTTTTGCATTTATAGATTTTTACTGTAACTGTAGTAGCACAGTAGAACTAAGGCTCTATATTAATATCTACACCTTTATGTAGAACAGGGTTGATTTTTAAGGTTATTTTGAGTGCCAGGAGTGCCAAGTGCCAGTGAAATATAACTAGAAATACTTAATTAGTGTTTGGATATAAGTATTACCATAGTAATCGTTCTTTTACGACATTTTTAGTTACAATTTTAGTTATAATTACTCAGTAAAAGGTAATAAACCATACGAAGTCAGAACAAAATTTAACTGAATTATTTATATTTGCAGTTTTTGAATTTTAAGTAAAAAAATGGTACGCTGCCATGCTAAACTAGAAAGCATTTACTCCATTTGTCAATAGTAGCGTTTTCAAGATATTTTATCATAGTTGATGTAAAAACGGACGGCAGTACAGGACTTGAGTGTTTCCAATGTCCCTAGCCAAGTCTTGCTGTTTCCTGAAAAAAGACTTCCTAAAATTACTTCCTTTTACTTCGAGGTTGCTTTCCAAAATTGACTTTCATCATGTCTTGATATTTACACTTGGAAGACACACCAGTTGATCCCTTATAACAACTATTCCCTTTCATAAGATGAGCTTTTCATCACCAATTTTCTTCCATAGCCCCTGGTTTGTAAATCTATCTGGGCATTTTATCTTTAACGTTCTTACGTTTTTCTTTTAATAACTTTGAAATATAAGAACTTCTATAAATGAACAATAAATATTAGGAATTTTTATAGTACCTACTTGGTGTTACTTTTAGTAGCATTTACTCCCATAGATTTAAGTCCTATATCAATAACTTTAATACCATTTGCCGTTACATGCTCACAGACATGTAATATAATTAAATCGATATACTAACCTATTAAATCAAAACTTAAAACTTGTTAGGCATTGACCGTTTTTTGCAGCAATAAAGTAAGAAAATCAATAACATGTTTTTAATTGCGTGTATATATAAGTGTAGTAAACATAAGCGATTAAATCTGTAACGATACTATCTCTCGCTGTTTATAACATTAACATAATAATTTTAAGTAGTAGTTAAATTTACATAAACCATGATATTATAGATGTGGAGATGACTTGGAAAAAAATTGAACATGTTAAAGTAGTACCTTTTAACATTGTCCGCCCCGATATTTAACATTTACATATCACGACAGCCTACCATGAACATTATACTGATATTAAGTGAACCGTTAGATATTTTAAATCATTAGCACATCAATCAATATTTTTTTTGACTATCACGAAATCAAAATCGAACATAATATTAAAACTGTTTACAATGAACGTATTAAATAAGGCTATTAGTTATATATTATTATTAATAGCGATTGGAAAATTATTTATTTTTTTGTATTTTAAAATTCTTCAGATTACACTAGGCAACGAATCGCAACTTTTTTTTTGCCCCGATCGGAAAGTAAATTTTTCTTACTAATTCGAGGGCGTAGAATCCGAATCTGATCTTAGAAAAATTCCAGCACCTAAAATTTTTGAGATATAAGTTCAGGTAATAATGACGTTTTTTTTTTCAAAATCTTTAAAAAAAAGAGTAGCATTTTGAAAATTTTAGTGTATATTAAAAAAATACGAGGAATTCAAAAATCTATATGTCAAGAACCTACTGTCAGAGTAAGTACGCGAAAAAAAATAAAAAGGTTAAAATGAAAGTGCAGAGTTTACTTAATTTCTCATTTGTGGCAAAACTATCAAACTATTTTTTTAAAAACTTTTTAGAACTTAATTTGTAGATTATAAAATTCTCTACATAAATATTTATACAAATATTTTTTTATTTTGTTTAGTTTGTTCTTAAAAAGTAAATAAATGAAAAAGATATAAAATTAAAGTACACAGTGTAAACTTTTTTCCCGAGCCCAAAAAATATATTTTTCTCATCAATTTAAAGGCGCAGAATCCAAATTTGCCCTTAAAAAAAATTCAGCACGTCTTATTTTTTAAATTTTAGTACATGCAATTATGCCAATAAAAAAATATTTTATAAAACAAAATATTGTGTATTTTTTTTTGTTTTTTTAATGGTTCTACATCATAAAAATGTTACTTTATTACATAAGAACCATGATACGTAACATTTTTTTAGTTCTAGTAATGATTTTTGACAATTTTTAGCATGAGTACGTGGTGATAAGCTTGTCCCCTTATGCACCCTTATTCTTACCCTCCACCCCTAGTTAGTTTTGTCACATTATCCATTTTTTTTTAATATTTTTTTTTTCATAATATCCCTATTTATTCTACCTATGAATTTAAAATTTCTATGTTTTAAGTTGGGTATTTTTTAACTAATATTGAGTCGCCGAATTCAAATTTGTCCTTGGATTTTTTTTTGTCTCCCATGATTTTAGAACAAAATAGGGATAAAATAATGATTTTTTAACATTTTTATCTTATTTTTCTCAGAAAACTTAGGTAATAGAAATATTCTGAGGGTAGATTCGGTTTCAGCGACCCAAAATTAGTTAAAAAACATATGACTCCAATCGGGGCAAGAAACCGTGTTGCCTAGTGTTATCATTAAGAGGTAAGTGAAGAAGTCAGTGTTCAGTCAGAAGTTATCAGCAAGTGTTATTAATCTTTTGTTGTTTTTTCATACATAATTAACTACAGTAAAATATGTCTTCAGAGTAATTTTTACAGCTGTAAAAATTAGTCATAATTTGAAGTTAGTGGTACATTGGTAAAGACATTACAACAATTAATTTTGCCTTTTTGAGTAACCCCTTCTAACAAAATAAAATAAACAAAAACAACAAAAATAGTTTGTTATTGTATTTTGTTTATTGTATTTTGCCTTCTAAAAAAAGATTAAAAGTAGGTTATTTTAAAAAGGTTCGTTCATTTTGCGTTTCATGAGATTTTATATCGAAAACATTATTTTCTAACTTAAAAATAAAAAATAAAAAAATAAAATATTATTTTGGCAAAAATTATATTCTTGCTAACAAATTGTTTTAATTTGTTTAAACCGATATCTATTAAAATAGGTTGACGAACTTTTTATCTTTTAATTACAAAACAATATTTTGGCTATAAACTAGTCTGTACTACGGCAGGTACGGTTATTATTATTAACATTTTTTGCTTAAAGTAATTAACCAACACATAAAATGTTATAAATCAAAGAATGATATTAAATTGTTTTTATTATCTGTATTATTAATCGATATAAAACGTAATTCTTTGATTTATTCGGTTTAATAGTATGGTTCACGCCCACGTAAAACCACTGAACCTTTGCCAATTTAGTATTCATTTGAAATATAGAAATTTAATTGCATTGCCCTTAAAATGTCAAATATTTATGGTTAAGTAGTAATAAATATAATATATATGATATTTCTTTTTCGGTAAATACAGCCTGTTCCAGAACTCGCGTACAGAAATTTAAGGGTATATTAAAAACCCTCTGGAAAATATGAAAAAAAATTCAAAAAAAATCCATCTTCAACACTAATTAAAAAGGAAGCTATTTATTTTGACCAATCCTGTTGCTGATGTTAAATTACCTACAAATTAGTTTTTCCCTACTTATTAGTAACTATGGTTGCATTTTAAATGTTGACGCGTGCATTGTTTAAGACTTTCAACTTTAGAATCTTTTTAGGTTATTATATTTTGACAAAACCGACAGAGGCTTTCAAATATTCTATTTTTATAGGGTCACTTCATCCGGCGGTGGTTTTTTGACATTAATAAATATTTATGTCACATTAATCAACATGTCAACCTACAGAATATGTACCTGCAATAATTAAATTTGCTAGGTTAGGCATAGCTACAAATTCAACTTTTAAAGGTAATTTAACATCAGCAACAGTATTGGTCCACTTAAAGCGTTCTTATTTTTGAATTGAACGAAGATGGATTTTTTTTAACATTTTTTTCATATTTTCCAGAGGGTTTTTAATATACCCTTAAATTTTTGTACGCGAGTTCTGGAACAGGCTGCATATTGTATTAAAAGAAAAGTTTAATTTGAAGAAACTAAGATTCTAGACATAAATATAACTTCTAAAAATTGTGTACAATAAAATAATAACATTAACATGTTTGTTTAACCTCGTACTATTTTAATTAATTAAGCATCCCCTAAGTCCAGGACTAGTGTGAGCTAGTAATAAAGAGAGCCACCTTCTTTAAGTGACTTTCGAACCAGTTTTTAGGGTGCCGCCTCTGTTTTACCTGTCAAGTCAAGTCAAGTCTTAATTCGTTTAAATAGTTCCCTCTAATTACATTAGAGATTAAAATTATGGCTGATTTAGCTGTTATTACAATGTATCAGAAATATTTGCAAGATTTGGCAGTCAGCTTGTATTTTTGCTGTGTCACTATGTTCGGTCACGAGCGATTATCATTACACTGTATACAATAATAAAGATTAATTTTTATACAATGTAACTTAATGCTTTGCAATTTTAAAAGATGTCCTAAAAGATGTCAGTCTTGAGGTTAGTTTACTTAATAATTTACCAAACTAACTAAACATTTAAGGGAACGTTCAAGTTACGTAACGCAAATTTTGATCATTTTGGGGTATATGACCATCCAGAGAAGAAAGCCATTTACAAGAAAGAATAATACTTTTAATTAAGTTTTTTTACTATGTTGTAAAAAATATTTGATCAAGTTACATTTCATTTCCTTTTGTCTAGAAGTCAACTGAGGAAAATAACGGGTACAATAACTGGACTGCTTATTGAGCAAGCACCTACACAAAATGGGACAGGTCACAAGTTCTGTGTGCAGGAGATGTGAGGAAGGGTATAAAGAACCCTACCAACTCATATGTCAAAAGTCCATTGCTGACAAGCCTAAGATGGAAATACTTTGGTAAAGAATTACTGGAACCGAACGAGATCATATGCACTCCTATAGAACCGTACCTGGACTGTATAAAAGAAACAGGGATAACATGAGGAAGTCTATGCGGATAAGGTTCCTAGGAACCAAGTGTTGAGGGCTATGTATCCCGCACTGTACTAATTAAACTAAACTAAAGTACATTTCATTTTACTGAACATTAATTTAATGAATATCTAGTATCTAATTAGTCACTCTGTATATAAATAGTCAGTAAAAATATATAACATAAAAACGCGTCGTCTGCAAAATGAACAAGGTTCCCATACATTAAGTCAGAGTAAGGGGAAGCCGAAATGTTTACTTTGGTCATTGTTGCACCTGTGTACATAAGAGGCTGTAGCAAAGCGTGCCTTGTGGCCCCTGGCGACACAAGGAACTTTCTAAAAATACCTTTTTAATAACTATATGCAAGATTCTAAGTGAAAAGGAACTTTAGGGTAAAAATAACATTTTATAATTATATTAAAAAATAAAAAAATAATTTCCTCAAATATTCTTTAAAGAATAAGAAACGGGTCTTAACACGTTCAGCGCCGCCTCGGTCCATAAGAAGAATTTTAATTCCCAGCACGCCGACTCGGTCTATAGGACCGAGCGATTTATTCGATCCCACAGCACATTGTCCCATTGAAGCAGCAAAATGGAAACTTCAAAAGCTGATGATAAAAAGAAACATTTGTACTTACACTAATACATCACTATACCTCGGGGATAAGTGAGCTGTTCTTTTGTTCATGAGCGTAACACAAATTCAGCACTGATTAGAAGCGACTGCAAGACGCCTGTACCCACTCTACAACAACGCAACGCTACAGAATCGCATGGGATACACTGCAGTGTATCTATGATAAAAGCTTAAAAAGATGAAAAAAGAAGACCAATAGCTCGCTACTTCCCGGGAGCTGTACATCACTGATATCACTGATTGTACATATGTATTACATCAGAATACATATATACATAATAATAATACATACAGTGCGGTCCAAAAGTCACACCCCCCCCTTTTAACTTTTGAACGAGTTGAGATATCGACTTCAAATTTAGAACTCTTAAATAAGATAACTTAAACTATCTTTTAGCATATATTTGATATTTTCAGCTCTTAAAATGTGGGCAGGGGTGCATGGGGTTACATTTTTTTAAATGGAAAGAGGGGTCGTGTGATACATCATTTTAAAGCTTATAAAATTCTGTATTTAAACTAACATTTTTAAATTTTTAAAAAATGTTTTTTAAGATTTTGATTTTTCATTTTTTTGTGCTAACATTCGATTTTTTAAGTTTTTTTTTTATAAATTTTTATTTATGTCAACTAAAATTAGTTTAAAAGTATAATTAACATTTATGATGAAATTGGGCATTTTTAAAAAATGATTTGTTTTTTTTAGAGGAATTTTGACATTAATACCCATTTTTAACCCCATTTTAAACCCATTTTTTTTTTAATTAAAAATATGGAGTTAAATGGAGAATTTTATAAGCTTTAAAATGATGTATTACACGATCCCCCTTTCCATTTAAAGAAATGTGCCCCTATGGCTCCCTGCCCACATTTTAAGAGCTGAAAGTATTAAATATATGCTAAAAGATAGTTTAAGTTGTCTTATTAAAAAGTTCCAAATTTGAAGTCGATATCTCAACTGGTTCAAAAGTTAAGAGGGGGGGGGGTGACTTTTGGACCGCTCTGTATGTATTAATTATATCAGAAAAAACATTTTGGGATTTTGGTTACACGTATAATCCTTACATTACAACATTATCTATAGATAGGAAATCATTATAGTCCCATATTATTTCATATCGCCTATCAATTTTTAATTGCGTGAATATATTCTTGCTAATTGCGCAAGTGTATGGCTTCCAACATATTGAAAGGAAATGCTCAGATTCCAATAAAGTCAATTTAAAAACGATTTATTTATATCATGCGTTTCCTTTGCATTAATTTTTCTTATATAAATTCTATATTAATTGATATCGAGATGATGATGTTATTCCAAGTGGTAGGCGCTTCGCAACTGTCAAACGGTATTTAAATACGAATTCATAACTGAAGAGTAAAACTTTTATAGTAGTCCAGTCAAATGAAGGGTAATTATGATGAAATTGCAAAAAATGCACACGGGCTGATTTGAAATTACGGATCCGCCATTTAACATCGGCACTTAGTGCTACTAAGAGTGCCGATGTATTGAAATCTTCGCCGAAAAGTCAAAATCTTTGACCACGGTTTTTTCACTATTCTCGACGTTTTAGACCATTCGAAATCAGTAAAAAAAAATTTTCCGTCTGTACGTCTGTCTGTCTGGGTGTAAACTCTCTAACTTCGTTTCTACATGAGATATTGACTTGCGGTTTTTTGCATATTGTTTCTTATGGTATTACGAAGAGCTGATTAGATTTTGGGGGTAAACGATTGGGGGTAAGGGGGTAAAAATAGGGTAAAACTCCTATTTTTAGCGTTTTTTGTTTATAATTAAGGCAATTATTATTGTATTTGGTTAATTTAGCACTTTAGCAATTTATTTTAAATAAAAGCTCTTTTTAAGCACTATAAAAAATGTTATATACAGTTTTTTGCTAGAATGTAATGTTTTAAAGACACAGAATTTAAAATCAAACAAAACACCTAGTTTGAAATTTGCAAACTAGATGGCACTAGTGTAAAAATTTTAAGCTTCCTTTCATTTGTTTTTAAAATCAATCAAAAATTGTAATTAATAAGTTCAACTTGCATCCAAGTAAAAACATATTTTTATTATTAATTTTAATTATATATCAAGAAAAGCCAAAATTTAATATAAATATTATACAAGTTAGTTTGTGCAGTGAGGAGTAGTAATAAAATTGTAATTATTTTATGCTACCCTGTTCTAATGGCATGTTATTAGTTTTCCCAATAGTGCCGATGTTTTGACAGGGTGCTTGCAACGTTTCATCTGGTTATTTAATTAAATTTATTTTTAAAAATTGTTATTTTTTTATGAAGTTGCGTTATTTGGGAAAATGCAATACTTCATCCACTGTGAAGAATGAGATGCGGCTTGTTTTAAAATATTGGCATTTAGGTTAACTTAAAGATTTTTAAAGGTTTGGTGCTTTAGATAGCCATACTACCGATGTTATGCAATAACAGCATATCGTCCATAATGGCTGTTAACCCCTTTTGAAAGCTTAACTATTTTCTTTGCGTATGGTACCAAACCAACACGCCTTAAAATGTTTAATACATAAGTCAATAGAATCCATTCTAAATCAATTTATTATTTAATTTTTTACGAATGCAATAATTTATAATATTAATGGAGATTTCTCCATTTAGAATAGACAGGGACAAAAGTTCTACCCAAAAAGGATAGAAGTAATATCACCAACATAAAGAAAAAAATCTTCTAGGTTTTATGTTGGCTGCACTGTCAGTAACTCCATTTTCTTTAGCCACTGTGATTGTGTGAGCTGCGTTTGATATTGTTTTGATTTCAGTTTTTTGTGTGTTTTAGTAAATATTGTGTTTTTATTGCCTATTATAGTACTTTTACGAGTTTTGATATTTAAATATTGTTTACCAAAGGTAAGTTCTTTCTTTATACCTTAGATTTAAAGCCTAGGCGAAATTCGTTTGGACTTTTGCAACCCTTGTAAAAACATCTTGGCATTTTGGTAGCTATAACAGAAATAACGCTCGCCATAAAATTAATTTCTTGAAATGTAGAAACTGGTAACGATAATAAAATATATAATAATAATATATAGTTAATAATAAATATGATAAACAATTAAATAAATTCATATTTACCTTTTCATATTTGAGGTTATGTTTTGTAAATAAATAAACAGATTAAGCAACCAACCTAAGAACAATTAATAGGATTTATATTTCATTTTTTATTTTACTATTATATCATCAGTTTTATTTCTTAGCAAAAAATATTCATTTCTTTAGCTTTATTTACAAAAATCAACGGTAATTGTTGATAAAAATTGAAAAAAAAGCATTATTTATTTTAATTTATTTAAGTTGGTAGTGGCGTGTCATGCACAAATGAGATAGAGATAGGGTAGACGTCTTCTGTTTCATAATTCTAGTTGTACAGAGCTCTATTGAGGATTATTGAATAGGTGAGGGTTATATTAATAGCAGACGATATATCATTGCAATTTTACGCATAGAACCACAATAGAGACTTGTCATTATAGCAATTTTATACTCCTTTGCAAGATGGTATTACACGATAGACACCAAACGCTTTTGTGTATGCATTTGACAATGTTATGAAATACTGAAATTGTAAATCTTACACCTAATTTACAATAACCACAGGTGGCTTGCCGAGAAATGACCACAAATGCAATTCACGCAACCTTTACATGTAAAGTTTTTTAGATTAAGGTAGGCCTTAAATATACAGATCCCATACAATCAAAATCTTTTTTTACCTTTATGAACACAAAAAATGTTTTTTATTGATGTTTTTAAATGTAGAATTTAAGATCAAGGCTTGTAATGCTTTTAGTTGTATAAAATTCTGATTTAATACCATAAAAAATTTGCAAAATAAATTTTATTGCTATTTTGTACAGTACTCTTATATGGTATCTATAAGTAGCTATTGTTTAATACGTTTAAGTAGAAATTACACCACAAATACACTACTATAGTAGTATTATAATACAACTTACTATTTCCGGGGGTTCCAAATACAGGAAGTGGAAATCTGATAAAGTTCGGTATCAAAATTTCGTTAGTTGATACATGTAATATAGTATAGTAAATAGTATAGTATATTATCCACTTAGTATATAAGTCTTTAGTGCTAGAGGCTGAATTGGTGGACAAGTAAGGATGTATTGACAACGGTTTATAATAAGCCTATAAAAACGAAAAATGTCACATAAATATATAGGTGAGATCATAACAGTTATGACTATAATAATTATTATTATCACTATTCTTCTATCCTCCTTAGCAGAAACGCAGCAAATGCAGTTAGCAATACAGTCGATTTTTATATAAGTGGTCACAGAGATAGATATCGACTGTATTGCTATCTTCTTTTACGGAGTTTCTGCTAAAGAGGATATTTACTATACTGTATAATAATATGTCTATCTGCTGTATTATAATATATCTATCTGCTGCGTAATTTACAACCTGCTTACAAGAATATTTTTGTTTATATTTACCCCGTGTGACCCTGTAAGCTAGCACTTAGTACGAAAAAGTAATTTCATTTCTGTTGGATAGAAAATATTATTAATAGTTATACTATTTATTTACAATGGTTGTCTGTTAGGAAGAATACAATTAGTTATTTAAATAATATCTTCCGAAGTACTTATTCACTTACGCTCTTTTGTAAAGGATCAGATGATATTTACAATTGAATTTAAATGCCTTAGACTACATCACGCCACGTAGTAGACAAAACAATTACAGCAACAATACCCGCCAATTTTGTCCCATTCAATTTTATCATTTCATCCCACTGATTTTATCCAAGAACATTCATAACAAAAATATGGAAAACTTGAACGTTTAAAACTTTTTATATTTTAACAACTATAATAATCCCATAATACCAATCTTTTTTATTATATAACAATAAACTTTTAATAACTCATAATTTGCTAAGCAGAATAAACAAAGATCGTTTCTATTTGACCCCGAAGACCTACCCTTCAATCAATGTTTTCATTTCGTTATACCTCCCAAATAATTAATCCTAGAAAAAAGAAGAATACTTTTTTTATCACTGAAAAAAAAAAGGATTTGGTTGGGATAACCAGATTAACAGTTTAAAACTAAACAACTATTTTTCTCGTTGCTGCCACTAGAAGTCTGATACGGGCAATATAAAAATTGTTGTGTTTACCCAATCTATAAAAATCTGTAAAAGTTTTGTTTCTGGTAACAAAAAGAAGTTGTTCTTGCCCATTACATATTTTTGGCTGCAGGTACCTGCAAAATATTTGGTCCATATTTAACTAAAGATCTGTTTTTGTAGTGGTGTAAAATTTATATTATCTTTAACTGTATACAGTACCTACATGTAGGTGCTAAATTTTTTGTTTTGGGTAAATATTATAGAAGTTATGGCTAAAAATAACAGTTTTTGCCCCGTTTTGTACACTTTGCTTCAACTGATCTTGTTAAAATAAAATACGCACCAAGATATTAGGACAATATACCTACATTTTCTCTAGTAATCTTAATAAATTTACAAACGTCGAAAAAAGTGGAAAAATGGTATTACAAACTTTTATACTTACCCAAAAATATCAAAGTAAAAATTAAAAGGAAAAATTAACAAAAATTTTGAATAAATACAAGGCTGTTTTGTATTTTTGAATATTTTATACAAGAAAGTAACTAGCCTCAAAGCTAAAGCACAATGTGATCTTGATCGCAAGATAAGAGTGCCGTTCTTGGTCCAGGCGCACTAAATTCTGACATTCAAGATATCTAGATACCGCGTGAATCTATAGACATGGTGTAGCCACCCTGAATTGACATTGACAGACGACACCGTTCACAGCCTGCCAATAAAAATGTCTGTATGTTTGCTGGAAGAGTATCAGAGGACAATGTTAAACACAATGCCTGGCTTATTTGACATCTGAACGCTAGGAAATCATATAATTAATCGCTACTTTGTCCTGACTTATAATTTTGAGGACTGGAATGCATTGTTCTAAGTATTTTCCTGAGAAATTAATTTAATGCATAAGAAACTAGATCCATCAAAATATTGATGTTTCTCTTTAATAATAAAATCAATACTTGTTAGGCATTTAAAGCAACTTATGTTGTTTGAAATAACTAACAAAATAAATAAAGTTCTTAGTTATTTTACTGGTTTTAGAACAAATATATTGAAAAGAGTGCTTGCATATACATATTGAAAGAAGCATATTAAGTTACAATATTCCATAGGTATGGTGGAATTTGCCTTTGGAATACAATATTTTTGAGAGACTATTAATTTCCTATGCAGTAATTATGTTTATTTTAAAAATCTTTTTAACTTTGGTTAATAAATTGGTTATATGATTAATCGTGACTAATACTATAACCAATGTACTTCAAACATGTCTTTAGACATTAAAAGTTCCTTTGAAATCATTTTGTTACAAGCTAAATCATGATAAATCGTATAACCAAAAAGATCCTTTATATATATATATATATTTTTGGTTTAGTATACAGGGTTATTCAGAAATAAGTTAGAGTAATTTAAGAGGTGATTCTACGTTAAAAAATATGAAAAAAAGTTCCTATAAAGGTTGGTCCGAAAATGAGTCCTGAGGGTACTGCGGCCCTTCGAAGATGGACATATTGAATGAGGAACATAAAAAGCACCAATAAAATTTTAATGCTGCAGGGCGATTCTTCATTTAAAACTAAGCAAAAAAGTAAGTAAGACTTAGTTCTTGAAGGGCCGACGACCGTTTTTGTTTCAATCGTCATTTCGTAATTTATGTAATTAGAAAATTATGTATTGTTTAGATCATCAATTTTGAATTTGATGATATCTTCTCATAGTTACATTATAATATATAAATATATTATGAAAGGGAAGATCAAAAAAAGCTCTTAAGACCCCATACATTGTGCTTTAGCATGCTTTAGTTATAAAATCAAAATGGAAATTAGATAAAGTCAACCTGATTAAAAGCAATTGAATCGAAAAGCCAGATAAAACATTTTAATTAAGGGGTCGGTTTTTTTATTTCTAAAAAGCACCAATAAACTGATACAGACCGTTTCATATTCTTTTAATCGCCCCATATCCTCGCGATAAACTTGTCACATGCTAATGGAATTATGGTACTAATTTATTCCGCTCGATCGTCCAGCGTAATGGGTCGATCGCTGGGTTATAATAAACAAGCCATGAAGACATGCAATCCTTCGCATTACATAGTATAAACTCTTCACAATAAGCAGATTATTATATTTATCATAAATTATAACAGATTTTGCCTTGAGGCAAAAAAAGTCAATAAAGTACTTTTAACCAAACTATTCAAACTGCTGAAATAAAAAGAAAAATACGCTTGAGCCTGGTTGCGTTTGGTAGATCCAAACGAGTGTCCCTTAAAAATAAGGTTTTTGAAAGCTGCATACTTCCTATGGTATGGAGACCATCGCCCTTACCAAAGATAGTACGAGTAGGTTGAGAGTTGTACAGAGGACGATGGAGAGGGCTATTTTGGGTTTAACTTTAAGAGACAGAGTGACAAATGAGGAAATAAGAACGAGAACTAAGGTAACGGACGTATTATCAGAATTATCAGAATATCCAACCTCAACCGGAGTTGGACTAACAAATTAATTCACTGGAGACCAAGGGTATCTAGACGAAGTGTTAAAATCCAATAACATCTCCAATTCTATAATGTGTATACAGTGCAAACATGTTTGTTATTAGGTACATTAATAATGCATGATTAAAGATTTTTTAATTTAAACGTACAACTATAACTGTCTAATTCTGTATAATTCTGAAGAGTATACACACTAAGGACGTTACTCTGTATATCAAGAAACACAAAAAAAATAAATTAACAGCGAGAATAAAGTGAATATAATTAATCTACCGAAATAAGACATGTCATAAAAGTAAAAATATAAAACACGTTTCATATTAAGTTTAGATTAGTTGTTGTATATCAATTAATTTGAAAGAACCGGAAAAAACGGCTAAATAATCTATTTTTAATGTTTACCATTTAATACCGTGTACTATTTGTCTATTTTAGCTAATTAGTATAATACCCGCATACTATTAACTAATATTACTACATATTAACAGTGTTTATTTTTTAATATCTACTTCATGACTATTATTGCGATTCATAAATATGACATACATACATTATATATACATTTCCTTTTAGCAGAAGTAATTTTTTAATTAAATATTTTTAATGGTCCCCATATTGAACTTTGAGGAACCCCATATAGAAACAAGAATACGTGTGAAATGTCCTTAGCCAAAAAAGATTGAGGGATCCAGGTTTAACTATCCAAATTATTATAGTGTCTTTTAGCACGTCATGTTTTATTCAAATATTTTTAATGGTCCCTATATTAAACTTTGTAATACCCCATATAGATAAAATTTTCGTGAAATGTCCTTGCCATCTGGATTTAAATGCTCAAATTATTACAGTGTCTCAAATTAATAAAAACAATATGATAATTTGAATTAAAGTCTACAAGTGGTACTGACCAGGTAAACATTTTTGTTATGGTAAATAAGAAGTTGACACGCGTTTGCTCAAAGGCATTCACAGCACTCTTCGTGTTATATAACGATCCTTTTTAGCATAACAGGTAGTACAAGTGGGCTTGGTGACAATTTTCATTGAAACTGATGATTGTGAGAACTAAATATGGTTAATAGGATGAACATAACAACATTATATCTTAATACTTCGTAGTTTTACAGTTGGAAAAAATAGTTATAGTTTGGCGAAGAACAAAGTTTTTCAGTTGCATTTATCCGTTTTAAGAATTAAAATCCACTTTTAAATACCTAGGATTTCATTTTTTTGGTTGGACACATTAGAATGGGGGGAGTTGATGTTGACGTGTTGTATTCAAAGATGAAAAAATAAGCTTATAGAGGTAGTGAATTAAAAATTGATTTTCCCGAATATGCCTCCAACAATTTCGATCCGCTTTATTTTCGTCAAATGTCTACAATGTAAAAATTTTTCTACATATCTTTATGGCTTTTTAAAAATACCGTAGAATTAAAATGCTTCTTACCATATTATATTTAAAAATTAATATGAGATTAACCGTGAGATAACTGATGTAAAAATTAAAAGGATATTTTGTTGCTCTGTCAAGACATGAATAATATACATAAATACATACCTGTAGGTATTTTTATACTAATTGAGATATTCTGGTATTAAAATCTTTCTCATCTAATCAATAGTGTTCTTCTAAGTACAATTTATTTAGTAAATAAAAAACTAAAAGGTAAAAAATTGGAATGCCATTAAAAAAAGAAATCGATTTTAGAATGTTTCGAGAGTGATTAATATAACAATTTTAATTTTAAGTGTATAATTTTGTGATATAATTTTATTTATTGGGCATTGCGAGAAACTACATGTAATTATAAATCGTTAAGATAATTTTAACCAATTTAAAAGTGTTCCTATATAAAGGTTCAATTTATAAGTAAAACTAAGATGGAGAACAATTACTGTCTTATAGAAACTCCTTACCTGTTCTGATTTTTACAAAAAGTTATAATTTGTTTTGATTTTTGCAAGTCCTTATTAAATTGGCGTGGTCTATTTCCTTGGAAGTCACGAAAATAATAACACTGGACACAAAATAGATGGTATAAACTTTACATGAATCCGAAAATGAAATTTACCTCACGCCATTTTTTTACTTCTAAACTGGGGTAAAAATACTAAAATCTAAGCTTGGTTTGGTAACCCAACAATAATATTAGATAGTAGATGGTTGGATTAGGGTTATTTATATTAAAAAAAAAAAAAAAAAGTTTTTTTACTACCTTTTTATTGCTTATACTGATGATAATGCCACGTTAATATAAAGATTTGTTCTTATACGAGGTTTTATTAAATTAAACCGTATTTTAAATGTTTTTATTTCTATGTTTAGATTATAATGCATAGTTTAATATAATTAATCAATGCCTTTTTTGTCTGCAAAACAATTTTAAACATTTTTTTTATTACATATAAAAAAAGAATCATATTTTATTATTTTATTAACCAATTTTTAAACTTATATTGTTTTCTTTCTGGTTCTTTGAATTGTTAAAAAGTTATAACATAATTGTTACATTTCTTGTAGTGTGCCTTTTGAAGAAGTTGGAATAAAGCCAACGAAACGTCGGCAGTTTTAGTAAAAAAACGTTCTTTAATATAAATAACCCTAATCCAACCATCTACTATCTAATACTAAAATCGCAATCTTCCTAAGACTCTTGTTTAGAGCCTCTAGAAGACCACCCTTAAACCTTGGACTCCTAACTTCTTTGTTTGTGTTTCAACTACAATAATTGTAATTCATTATTAAATGGATGAAGGAGGTAACTAAGAAAACCTTGTTTTCCACAAAATCAGGTTCAAAGTAATTAAGCTTAATGATAAACTTTGAGCCTGATTTTCTGGAAAATAGGATTTTGTTGATTATCTCCTTTGTCCATCGGACACTTTAATTTATATGGAGTTTTCTCTGGAAGTAAAATGCTAGCCCTAGTACTAAATTTTAATCTATGAATGTTATAGCCATAAAAAGATAGTTCAATTTGTAAAACAACTAGTAAAATACTAAATATTCTTTTAGTAGGACCCAAATATCCCTGTTGTAAACCTCCGAAGCTCTGACCCATAGCACGAAGCATTTGCACCTGTGTCTCAAGCAGGCCGTCGACCGCTGGCCATGGATTATCATACGCAACCCGTCCTACCAGTTTCTAATTCGGACCCAAGAAGAGGGCCTTAGGCGGCCTGTTCTGCTTCTTAGGCAGCACTTCACCCTTCAGGGACGCGCTGGTGTATATGATTGCCATGGGGGAGGCATGTCAAATTTTATAGACTACCTAATTTTTAAACAAAAAGTATTGTTATACCGCTGGTGTCATTATAAGCATTAGTTTAAATCATAAATCAATGGTCCACTTCTTCAATCTTTTATATGTTTTGAGTTACACCTTTTATTTTCCTTATTTTTTTCGTTTCTGACTTTATATATTTTTGTTACGCCTTTTGTTTTTATCTAAATCATTATTTTAGTAGCCTTGATTTTTGGCTTAAATTTACTCCTTAAAATTTATGATTTAATACCATAACTTAAAATTTGGAAAAATACAGACAAATATACACCGTATTTAAACCGTGTTTTGCAATAACATAATAAATTATGAAATGGCAGTTTTTTATTTAATATCTTAACGATTTGAAATAAAGACTACACATTTTGTACATGTTACGACACATGAATAACTAAAGCAAGCAAGCGCAAATCCAGGGGGGGGGCAATGGGGGCAATTTCCCCCTCGTAGTTAAGCAAAACCTAAGAACTTATTATTTTTTTCTTTGTTTAGAACAAATTTTCGGGAAGATAGAAAAAAAAATACTGCTGCCAACAAAATAATATTTTCCGCTATAGGCCCAGATTCATTAAAATCAAAAACAAAAAAAAATCGAGTTATTCAAAAATAAATACTTAAATATTATTAAATAATGAATTTTGTATATTTTTATTTATTTTTTGTCAGTTGGTTTTTTACTTATTTACATATCTTAATTTTTTACTTATTTACATATCTTAACTAAACACTTATACCTATACTTTATACATCTATACACCTTTACCTATTTTAATTAATTTTCATCTATCAGTTTTATGACAATTAGATTTTAAATTTATATAATTTTTTATTTCTATTTTTAATTTTTACCCTGAAGAAGAAGGGACAAATTACCTTCGAAACGTTGGAACTATTCATATATATTTAGTTTTTTATTAAAGTGTTCTTAATAGCAAGATTTTTTTATTATTTTATATAAAAAGAACAAGAAATATTATAATTAATAAGTTATTAAAAAAAAAATATTTTTTTTCAACAGTTTCTTTTTTCGTTAAACGAAAAATAAAATGGAAAAATTATGTTTTCGAAAAAAAATTGTTTTTACCACCTTTTACCCCCTTACCCCAACCCGATTTTTACGAAAAACAATCCCAGCCTAGAACTTTAGATATTAAACATGTGGTCCAAATTTGAAGTCTTTAGCGTAATACTTGAACGTTCCCTAACTTCCCTTTTATGAGAAAAGACCGATTTTCGTCTTACTCGTACTTTTAAAATGCATGTAACATTTCATAATTAATGTGCAAAATTTTCTAGAAAATTTTAGTTGTCATTCCATGCATTTTAGTACAAAAAAAAACAAAAAGGTTTCAAAAACAAGTTTGTAAAATATATTTTAACATTCAAAATTAGGGCGACTTAATGAAATTCTTAAAAGCAATTAGAAAACTTAATATTACCTTAATTTAGTTGTATGTTTATCAACTACAGAATAGGTCAATGAAGATCAACAATCTAAAATATTCCTTTACCACTATAGCAATAATTTTTAATAAACAAATTAATAATTAAATAAATTTAATTGCCATTAAACTTTAATTTGTTTAGATCTGAATGGGCAATAAACGTGAAGCATATTAACTAATGCCTATAAAATAGCACCAACAATGAGAAAAAAAACAAAAAGGTTTCAAAGACAAGTTTGTAAAATATATTTTAAGATTCAAAATTAGGGTGACTTAATCAAATTCTTAAAAGCAATTAGAGAACTTAATATTACCTTAATTTAATTGTATGTTTATCACCTACAGAATAGGTCAATGAAGATCAACAATCTAAAATATTCCTTTACCACTATAGCAATAATTTTTAATAAACAAATTAATAATTAAATAAATTTAATTGCCATTAAACTTGTTTAATTTGTTTAGATCTGAATGGGCAATAAACGTGAAGCATATTAACTAATGCCTATAAAATAGCACCAACAATGAGAATAAAAATTTTCATATTGATATGATCACAGCTGGCGAACACTATACATGGGTACCTCGATGTAATCAGCCAGCATGTGTGAAATCGATGTTCATTTGTTATAGTGATCTCTGTTCTCTTAAATGGCACACGATGGCTAAAATAACAATTTATACGGCAGATAAGGGGTTAATTTTAGAGAAATTGTAAAAAAAGACGTATACAGGGTGATCCATAACTGGCATGCCAAAATTTAAGAGGTGATTCTAGATCCAAAAATATAAAAAAAGTTCCTATAAAGGTTGGTCCGGAAATGAGCCCTAAGGGATCTAGGGCCCTTTAAAATTGTAATAAAAATAAGGTTTTTAATTAATAACACAGGTACCGTTTAAGCTAGAGCGGCGAGCTTTTGCATGTATACTAGTATTAATAAGGGCAATAAGTTTATGTTAATTTATTTTTTTAATTTATCCAGAGGCGTGCCCAGACGGACAAAATATATGAGGCTTAAAACATTTTTGCCCCAAACTTTTCTATGTGTATGTTTTTTGGATTTGTTGTAAAAAATATAGATTTCTAGAGTAAAAATACATATAAAATATCATATAGTGTAACACTGTAGGAGCAACCGTTATCAAAAAAAAATGCAATTAAGAGGAAGTAACATTTTGTGCCACCAAAAACGTTACTTTTTAAAAGGCTATTACTCCTTTAATATTAAATTTAGGTGTTTTGGTGTATAATACTTTTTTGCTCAGTTTTAAATGAAGAATCACCCTGCAGCATTAAAATTTTATTGGTGCTTTTTTTTGTTCCCCATTCAATACGTCATCTTCGAAGGGCCGTAGCTCCCTTAGGGCTCATTTCCGGACCAACCTTTATAGAAACTTTTTTTCATATTTTTGGATGTAGAATCACCTCTTAAATTTCGGTACGCGAGTTCTGGAAAAGGCTGTATAAGACATGTCTTACAACTGGCGCTAGGCATTTCCTATCTATGTCTTGCAAAGAATCGGTTTTTAGGGTGATAATTTGGATCTGCCGGAATATATACATATGAAATGGATATTCATTCTGGAGTCATAGTCATTTTCATATTCTTTTCGATAGACTCTTTAATAATTTTTTGACTTTAGTAATTTTCGTTTGGACTTTGACATATAACCCACTAGAAAAATTAACTCTTAGACCCACAAGGGCTGAGTGGGTTAATATCTAAGTCGGTATTATCAATTTATTTACGCATAAAAACAAACACTTGTTTATTTTTCTGAAAATATTTTTTTAATATAAAATAAACATGTCATAGTTTGAAGAATCTGTATATTACATGTTTCGTTTGCTTTTGTCAAAAATAAATTTTTTAAGAAGGCGAATAGTTCCTGGTTCCTTTTATTTTATATCTAACTGAAGACACACCCTCAAACCCTCAAAACCCTCAAAAACCCCCTAAAACCTTAAACTTTCCTTAAGTTCTATTGATGGACTCGATTTGATGTTCGTCGACTGGGCTTAAAGACTATCAACTGTAGAACATGTGATAGTTTTGGCTGCAAATTTAGGTATTTTAGCCACTGTGCTGCGTTGCATAGTAGCTTGTGTATACAGTTGAATTGGTATCGATAAGCCAACTGAATAGGCAACGATATTACCTGCCGCGAACATCAATGAACCTCACGACAATTATTCAAGTCTACTATGATTTAATTAACTTTACAATGCCGACAATTATAATTATGCTAGGCACGATTAATTCATCATTTAAACTGATCAATATAGACATTTCATATTTGTAATTACACATGACATCCCATAACAAAGCACACAAATGCTTATTAAATTAAAAGAGCATCAGTCACTTATTAATTAAAATAAGATTTCACAGTAAGGTCTGACGAAATGGGGGATAAACGGCAGATACAGAGGCGTGCGGGTTGAAAGAGTCTTTTTATTCCATTGCTAACTTCATGTCAATTGTTATTAAAAATTGTCAAAGAACTTTTACCTCAAGAAGGAGCATGATGAAATCTACCGTATGCTTTGTTTGAAGCGTGAACCAACTACGGTGAGGGGCTGGTGGGGAGTGACTATTGTTTACACTTAGTACGCGTAAAGAGAGAGAAAGAATGTGTAAACTCACAGTCTAATGTCGTAAAATGACTGACAGGGTTACAGTGTTGCCGATTGGAAACATATACTTTGGATATTTTATCGTAAATTTTAAGAAACATTAGTTCTGTATGAGTTTAATATGAACTAGTAGTTTAATTTTAATATCTATATATATATAATCTAAATATACTATATTATTAAACATAATTATAGTAAACACAATAAAGTTTTTTACATTTTTAATTTAAGTATAATGATTTGAATTCATGATAAGGTGGAAACTACGCAACATCGCTACTAGGTAGCCTGAAAGTCGACTAGCGACATCTACATTTTACACCACAAAGCTGATCGCGTTTCTGTTAGTAAATAAACAAACAAAAAGATGACACATTAATAAACATTGGTCTGAAATTACTTCTTTAGGTAAAAGTTCTTTGAAAATTGTTCAATGACAGTTGCCATGAAGTTAGCAATGGAGTTAAAAGAGTAAAAAGATTGTCCAACCCGAACGCTCTTATAAATGGGTCCGGCAGGGAGACACGAATAAAAGTTGTAGTATGATGTAAAAGATTTTGACTTTCTTAAACTTCTTGCAGCGTTGAGCTAAAAAAAAGTTTACTTTCCACAATAATTTTCAGTTTTTACAGACCAAAAATGATTATACTAAAAACTTTTTAGTAAAAAGCTTCCAATCAAATTCTGCCTATCTGTTTTGTTCTCTGAGGTCCTAGCACAGAATGAAATATCCCAACTCTTCATCATTAGTCTACTATAGTGGAGCAAAAATGTCAGACCTTCTTCCATTATGTTCCCGCCGCGAAAATTCCGTTAACCTCATTTGATTTAAGATCATCCGCCGTTATAGTTTCAATAAATTATTAATGATTTTGATAAAAATCAAAATAGAATTCTCCATATAGAGATATATGGAAAGGATTTGATTTTCGTAGTTGTCCCTACTACCGATATGTGGCTCTGAAGAGTGCTAAAAAGCACGAAATCGATCAGTCACTTCGGAGGGACGACCGCATTAATCAAACAAAAGTCGTTTTAAGGAATAGTAAAATGTTTTATATAGATTTTTTAAATTTGTAAATATCAAAAATTTAATTTAGTTTATTAATTCAGATACCACTGTAAAAGGTGCCCTCCTAGCGTTTAGGATTCAATTGGCGGCAATGTCCACCGTGGCATTGATTAGTCTGCCCCTTATCGACAGCGTGCAATAGGTTCTTGAAACCAATAACTGCTTCCTTTTTTGGACTGTCGATAGGTTTATCCAGTCTCTGCTTTTAGCAGTAGATGTCGCTAGCTGTTTTTGCTTTTCCTTACAACGGTTTTTAAACTCCATATAGAGATATATGGAAAGGATTTGATTTTCGTAGTT
>OY294044.1:13635208-13673088 GCA_958510825.1 Brachypterus glaber | reverse complement strand
GATTTCCGGTTAAGTCCTTGCATAATGAAAAGGAAATGAAATCAGACTTTCCTGTGTCCCTGAACTTGAAACAATGCCCTTGCAAGCTTGGCCAATAAAAACAGGAAACTTTTACAAATTCTTTTTGCATGTTAATTATTCATTTCGCCGATTGATGCCAAAGGATATGTGACAATGCCGCCTTAAAATAAAACGTATATACATTGTTAAACATAATAGTAGGTACATTGTACAACGAGTGTAGAAACGGTATGCTTTCTGTACTATAATTGGGAGTAAGGGGTCCATCTTCACAACTTCTTCTGGTTTAACTTAGTACTTGCGCTTGGGTGAAAACGTACTAGTATATTACATAACTAGTGTGGAAATTGACATATTTCACTCGAGTGAGAAGGTTTACGAACGAGCCGTCAGGCGAGTGAGGAAAAACCACTAGTGTATGAAATACACTTTTCAACGAGTTTGTTTGTTTTAACCTCGTACTATTCTACTTAATTAAGCATCCCCTAAGTCCAGGATTTGTGTGGGCTAGTAGTAGAAGGAACCACCGGCTTTAATTGACTTTCGAACCAATATATCTAGGGAGTACGCCTTCGCCAAATTTCAATTATTAATTAACTGAAAAAGGCAATCGGCGCCAGTGAGGTTTGAACTCACGATCATTGGATCAGTGTCAATGCTATATCATGCCGCTGAGCTAATTCTCCCATTATGTACACTATTTTTCCTACGATCCTGATAAAATATAAAGTTTCTTAATTTAATATTTTCTAATTTTTATTACTTATTTAAAGAATTTTTCAGAAAAGAAAAGCGTACAAAGCAAAAAATAGCATACAAATTTATGTATGTTAAACAGGAAATATGTTTTTCTTTTACTTTTAGTTTTCTTGGTTTTTAAATTTAATACAATATTATACAATACAATACCTAGTTATTTTTGTAAAGCTCAAATAGAAGATCTGTTGTTACAACATGTAAATTTTAATGAGATCTATTTTTTTTACACGCTATTACTTATATTTTTATTTACAGGAAATACAAAACCAATTATTACTGGAAAACGTAAGAAGGTAATCAACGTTTCCTTTTCAAAGGCAAGAAAATAAATAAGGCAGATTAAAATTGTTTAGGTACTTGTCAAAGAGCGTATGTTAATATTAGCGTAAAATCTTACTTATCGAACAACTGGCGACTTTTAAATAATAATATAAGGTGCAAATATAAATAATTAATAAAGTATAACAAATAGGAATTTTATTAGGTCTAATTGGTCAATAAATATTCAAGTTTATTTAATACTCATATTATTTAAAAAATATTATCTTAATTAAGAATTTTTTCCAATGACAGTACGATTAATTTAGAAGTTAACTATTACTGTGAATCTCGCGAGGATGGTCACTTTATTCTTATTTACCCAAATAGCTTATGTAATTAAAAATGTATAACATTAAGTATTCTTAAAAAGATGACTATTTTTTAATTAAAAATATTATGTTTAAATTTTACAATTTTTTTATGATCATTAGTTCTTTGACCTCTTACCCTAAAAATTAAAGCTTTTGTCTTTTTACAATTTATTCTTTATGTTATATTACATTGTAATATAGTAAATTCAAGTCCAAGGTGCAGTGGAAGTAAACAAAAGAATCGCGCAGGCGGCAGCTGGAGCGTGATTTTATTGGTTAAAACACTCGAATGTTGCGAGAGTAGGGGTGTAGAAAATTAAACAGGTCAGTACGTCAAACTACATAATTAATAGATAAGTGATAAAGTATAAATAAAACAAAATAGAAGAAGTACAAGTAAATGGAACAACGTTGGAATAATAATAATAATAAAATAAGTTAAAAAGTGTAAAATAGGACAAAATGGTTAAAAGGCATAGCAACAAAAATAAAACAATCGACAAAATGCAAAGACAGTTAAAAAGAGTAATAAATATAAAATATACTAAAACAAAAATATAAAAAATGGGTAAAATGTATGACGGTTAAATGCAAACATTTAAGGACATATGAAGTACATAAAAATTTATAAATAAAAACCAATATAATATATTATAAAAGTATAAAACTTAATTTCAATAAATATAATAAAAAAGACAAGAAAAAGAACTGGAAAATATAAAAAAACATGTTATGATACATTTATTCAATTATTTATATATGGAAATTTAAATAAAATACTTAATTTTGTGTTTTAGTCAAGCTAATAACAAAAAAATTCAACAACAGTCTTCTCAAAATGTGGGTTAACATATTATTGCATAATACAATCTAAACTTACTGAAACAATTTGGAATTTAACTACTGATTAACAGTCGCAGCGTGGTCTTTCTAAGGGACGGATGTGACAGCTTTGGCGGATTTACTCCAGCATCAGCATTGCTATCATTTATATGCACAGGACTTGATTAATTTTATTTTTTATTTGATTTAATGTCGTGAAAGTGTTCGTTTAATTGTAAAGTTTTAAGTGATTCGTGATTATTAATATGTAATATTAAATTTAAATTCAATTTATTTCGTTGTACACGTGGATAATTTTTTATGAATATCAAAGATGTTTTATAAGTTGGCGTCTGCGCAAACATCACTACAAAGTGAGACGGTTTTGTGTAGGCCGTAAATAATAGTAGATCGAGCTGACAAACTATCCTATAGGAAAATGTCATTATTAGAATTGGAATTTGAACTACTGATTAAAAATTTTCAACAAACTATTGCTTTTTACAACGCAATGGGTCTGTATAAGCGGCTTACGTGTTGTAAATTATGCTTCGAGAGGTAAATTGTTAATAGCACCCGCAAAGCCCCATCTTAAAGCAACTATTCACGCAATTGGACTTCTTTTATTTGGGATTCTCCGAGCCTCAGGTAAAGGAAGAACAACACTTGCCATTGTTTTGTTTTCATTAAGCTGAAACCCGTTTGAATACTATTCGAAAATTATTAAAGTTAAAAATATGATTCTACAGCACTTCTTCTGTATAACAAGATCTTAAGGATCATGTAATAAACATACATTTCTTTTGCTTCATCTACTTTATTTTTTTTGCGTTGTCTTTTCTACATTTTGTCACATACCTCTACAACTTTGCTAATAATTTAAAATGTCATTTAAAGCAAAGAAAACAAGATAATTACAAAAAAAGGTTTTTGCGACCTTTGTCCTTGAATGTCTTGCGACACGGACACGAGATTCTATGAGACTTTTGAGCTAAAAAAAATAAATATATGCACCACGTTTCGCATACGTGTTCTCGACTGATTTTTTGCCTCGACTCCGTATCAGCAAAAAAACTTTCACATACTAGGGGCATAATATAATGTTTAAGTGTAAACATATCTTAGCAATAAAAAGTTAATAAAAAACGCAGTTAATATTTTTTATTATAAATAAAATAGGTACATTTAAAAAATCGAATACTAAATCATTTACTTATCATTTTATTAATAACCAAGAGTTGCATTTCTTTAAAAATGCCACCCCAACATAAAAGCCTTACAAGAAAAGAACTGAAGTATGACATCTTGCACAATACTACAATAAAGGAACTTAAAGAATGGGCATCTTAACAATATGATAAAATATTTTACTTTGAATTATAAAAGATGCATTTAATAGTGCTTAATTTTTTTTTAAATCACTGGAGACATTATAATGATCGTATCAAAAGATTTATGCTTTTACTAGTAACTTTACATACATATAACTTAGTAAGTACTCGAAAAAGTTGGAAAATAGAAGGAAAATTTAAAAAAGTTGGTATTTAAATTGAAATTATTAGGTAGGATTGTTAAGAACCTTTGCGTAGTTGGAATATTGAGCCTTAATATGCCAATAATCGAGCCAATGTATGGTCTGTTTCATCAAGCAAGAAAGTAAATTAAAAATCGCACAGTGAATATTTTCAAAACAGATTCGAATATTGGATGTGCGAATATACTGCGTAGTCTATTTTATAAAACATAACTATATTCTATACACAAACATATACTATTCAAACCTGTTGTAAAAATATTTACTGTGCGATTTTTAACTTACTCTTTTGCTTGATTAAACAGACCATAGTAGTTGGCAACGAGTTTTAATCAGTTAGTTGAAGTCGTCTGGTAAAAAGTTGATGACTTTGTTGAAAATTAAATTGAGGTGAAAAGTTGGTAAAATTGTACTTGACCAACATGCGTCCCTCCGCAAAAATTGCGTTTGCTACAGATCTGGGCAGAACAGTGTATGACCATAAGTAATTAAGGTAACTACTCTCCCTCCGTATTATTTAATTCTTAAGAACTTGTTTTCCCTACACGAAAGTATATAACTATTACTTCTATTTTATATTTTCTAGCTCGTGTTTCATATTTTAATAGATTTTAATCTTATACGGTATAAAAGTATGTGTGAAAATTTAGATGTATTAAATACACGTTAAGCTTCATAATAGAACACTTTTGATGCGTTTTCAGGATATATAAATACCAGATATAACTGTGGTTGACAATGATCGACTATAAGACTTTAGATGAGTATTTTTAATTGCCATATATATTATATGTGAAGTCTTCCTTGTTTGTTTTACGGTAAGCATGGGCGCCCCAGAGGAGGGGACTTAAAATCTAAAAAAATACATTTTTATCAAAGGCGTTGTGTCAAGATAATAAATAAGACGATATTGCTCTCAAAATTTGTTTTATATGTGGTGAATTGGAAAAAGCAATGAAAAGTTTTTAGTACTTTTTAGAATACTTTTTTAGTTTTTGATTTTTTGTTTTACAAATCCTTTACTTTTAACACTTAACGTTACTTAATTTATGCAAATTTAAATCATAACATAGCTTAAAATATAATAAACTTTTGATTTTTTTTTACTCCATAACTGTTAAGCCTCATAGTACTACTACCGGAATTTCCACACAAGCTGGGCGGCATTAACTAGGAATACCTTGTGAATATATCTTTTCAGTTTTATTTGTTTTATATATATGATAAAATTATGTTAAACCTACGTAATATTTATCATTGGTATTTATTTATTTATTTATTTTAACTCTGTCTACGGACCCACATCATGGGTATTTTATACCTCAAAGTGTTACTCAAAACATTACAATTTATAATAGAATTTAACAATATTGATTCTTCTTTAAATTATGTTTCCAAAAATTCCTGCATTTTCATACTTCATTATAAAAATGTTTGTGCAGTGATAATGTTAGATATCATAAAGTTCTATTCTTACACTACTTTTAATTTATAAAAAATAATAATTATTATTATTAACTATACTGCATTTATATAATTTTTTATCAAGCCTTTAGTGGCCCGCCATTTCCCCACTTCCCCCTACATATAGAAATATATGAACTTGACGTGTCTCAACAGTTACTGTAGCGAAAGGGTTAAGGAACTATGTCCACCAGATAAATTAATGATGCGAGGTTAGAAAATTTTTAATTTTCCTCCCAATAAAAAATCCTGGAGGCGACCATGAAGTAATTTTTAATATTCCAGCTTCTTTGAGGTATCAATCATTTGTACGATAAATCATGGCCCATATACGCGCAAAAGCTTCAAAGATAAAATAAAAGAACGTTGCTCTAGCGTACCTGTCCGGAGTTATTTCTCTGATCGATGATCAATTCATGTATTTAAGTCAGAAATGGGCCTTGTATATATGTTACTTATAGACCCAGATTTAGTGAATGGATTATGTTATCACCGAAGTTAGTAAACCAAACTTCAGCCCTCTAGGTACATTGCAACAGTAACATTAGCCTTTTATGATTTTTTTTGTTGGTATTTTAGAAGAAAGGCCTTATTTAAATTTGAATTGAATGAGTTAAGGAACAAGGCGTTCTGGGACATGACTATTAAGGCCAAAAGTACACAATAGAAAAAGTCCAACAAATTAATATTAGGTACTTCCACCGCTGAATGTTCTCATTTTTGCGTGTACTCAATCACGTAATGTGGTTTTACAAATATACCTCTATTTTATAATAATCAAAATTTGAATTGGTTCTATATGGTTGTATACATGAGAAAGGCGAAAAAGAGGTCAATTTTATATATTTTTATAACATTTTAATTTAAAATCCACCTAAATACTAATTCTAATAAATATATATGGTGGTCCAGAAATAAGATGAAGTACAGCTCCAGCAAGGCTATTTTTAACCGACTTCCAAAAAGGAGGAGGTTATCAATTCATGTTGGAATGTTACGCCCATGTTAATGGTTTAGGAAAATAGAGTTACAGGAGGGGGGGAGGGGGGTTCGGAAATGATAAAAATTTGCTTTACGTAATACTTGAACGTTTCCTAACTTGATTAAGGGGATACTCAAATATTACGGCAGGATAAAAAATTTTTAATTGCCGCTAAACTTAATTCTGTGGACCTGTAATATTAAAATACCAAGAGAAAATTATTAAATTTTATTTAGGATGGTTAAAAAAAGTTGTATTAACAGCAACAAATAATGTACAACTATGTTTTTTGCCCCATCTTCTAGGACTTGCATGGTACGCCACTGTAACTGTTCAAATTTTTAAGGTCTCACTTATTGCCACAGTTTTAATAATTATTTTCTTCTTTAGTTTTTTATATTTTTACTTCTGGCTTAGGAGATATCCGGATTTTCCTGAAAGTTGTCATTTTTTCAGTTAACTCAAAAAGTACTACATGAATTTAAATGATGCTTCAAATAAAAAACAACAATTCTGCTGATTTAGTACTTCTTGAATTAAGTGAAAAAATGACAACTTTCAGGAAAATCTTGATATCTCCTAAACCAGAAGTAGAAATATACAAAATTAAAAGAGAAAAAAATTATTAAAACTGCGGAAATAAGAGAGACCTTAAAAAGTTTTGTACATTTTTTGTTGCTGTTAATACAAAAATACTTTTTTTAATCATTCTTAATACAAACAAAAGTAGAGAATGTTTGAGCTTTAAAACAAAAAAAGAATCAGTCAAATCCATTAATTAGTTTTCGAAATATTTGAATTTAAAAAATGGAAATTTTGTAGGTGTCCGGAATTTAATGTGCGGCAGTGTATAATGGCTTTTGATGAACTTTTATTTTTTTATTTATTTGTTCAATATTAATAAATAAAACCTAGAAATCAAATTTTCATCATTTATTTTCATTAATTTGCATTTAAATAAAAATATATTTTTGTCATTTAGCCTAAAATTCCCTATTAAAACGATATTCTTTTTTAACAGGCGTTTCATAAAGTAATTGTTTTAATTTGAATTTATGAATGAAAGCTATTATTAAAATATTACTATCTTGTCGGTTACGTTTCCTTACGAATAATAAAACCATCATTTTAGTATTCAAATCAGCACTAAATTTTTGCGTGTTTTGCCAATTTGGCGCCGAAATATTAGGACATTCACCTTTTTTGCACAATTTTAAGATCTTTACTTAGATCGTTTAAACGTTATTCTACACGCTATCTCAAACTTAATTTTAGATATTATGAAGGCTATATTTTATGGCAGATTTCGTTCTTTTCCTTCTCTTGTACATAAATATTATAATATAGCATTAACCTATTTCTCATACATGTAATTTAATTTTTTTTTTAATTTTTATCCTCTATTAGCATAGCTAATAAATTTACAATAAATTTGTACGTTAGTACTTATATTTACCCATTATTTTGTATTTTAGCTCAGTATAAAATTAGTATTTTCTCTTAACATGATCGACTAGGTTTAATTTAAATCTTTTAAATCTATCACAGTTTTTAAGTTCAAGGGGTAATTCATTGAAAAGTCTTATATACAACGTTGAGTTCTGGAGTTTTCTAGTTTTACAAATATTTAAGAAAAAGTCCTGGTTTTGTCTTGTATTATGTTCATGAACCTCATTAATAAGTTGAAATTTTTCGCTCAAGTAGATAGGTACCATATTATTTTTTATTTTGTATATACATTCTATTGTTTTATATATAATCCTCTGTTTTACACTCATAAAGTTTAATTGAGTTAACATATCTTGTATGGAAGTACGTCTGTTACATTTTAATAAGTAACGCATAATTCTATTTTGAATTTTTTGTATTCTATCTAATGTATTTTTATTTAAATTATATAATATGGTTGTACAGAACTCTATATGGGGAGATATTATAGATGTATAAAATATTTATTTTTGTATTAAAGTTAAAGGCAAAACCAGTTCTTCTTAATAAATAAAAAATTTTGTTTTTTTTATTCATAATATAATTTGCATGAGGTTTAAATGACAAATTTTCGTCAAGAATTATACCCAAATATTTCATTTCGTTTACTCTTTCTAAAATATTATCTTCAATTTTCAGTTGAAGATTCTGTATATTTATTCCGCTTAATTTATAATTTGAACCTATTAACATATATTTACATTTATTCATATTTACACAAAGATTGTTATCACATAACCATTTAAAAATTGAAATAAGATCAGAATTCATTTGATAAAACATTTCAATTATATTTTTACCTGATATATATATAGCATTGTATCGTCAGCGAATAACTTTATTTTTACAAATTTTGCATATTTAGACATATCATTGATATATATATATATATATAAGAAAAATATATGCAGCCAAGGATGTTCCTTGCTGTACACCAAACTCACTTTTTAGTAGTTCTTCCGATACAGTGTTATTATATGTGTTATTATATGTAACTAGAGGTTTGTTTTGGCAATTACAAGAAAGGTTTAAAGTTGAAAAGAGCATTTGTTAATTTTCGTACGTTTCGTACAATGGCAGCTGCTACACTGAAAGCTATGCTTGTTTTCAAGTAAATTATGAAAAGTCTCATAAGCGCCTGCCATATGGATATTGTTAAATATTTATTTGTGGGAATTTAGTTCGTGGTAATAATTTTATGAACCTCGTAAAACGATCTTTATGAAAATACTTAATTACAGTTTTAGCTATTAAAGGCGGAATTGTTTTTTCAAGCAATTTCTTTTTATTTCGTCTATAAGAATATGATGAATTACACGTTAAATAAACTTCATAGTCATTAAAGTTTATCCCATTGCTATAATATACACTGCCGCACATTAAATTCCGGACACCTAAAAAATTTACATTTTTTAAACTCAAATATTTCGAAAAATTATTAATGGATTTATCTGATTCTTTTTTTGTTTTGGAGCTTAAACATTCTCTACTTTTGTTTGTTTTAAGAATGATTATATTTTCTTTCGTATTAACAGCAACAAATAATGTACAACTATGTTTTTTACCCCATCTTCTAGGACTTGCATGGTACGCCACTGCAACTGTTTATCAAATTATTAAAGTCTTTCTTATTGTCGCACTTTTAATGAATATTTTCTTTTTTATTTTTTTACATTTTTACTTCTGGTTTAGGAGATATCAGGAATTTCCTGGAAGTTGTCATTTTTTCAGTTAACTTAAAAAGTACTACATGAATTTGATTGATGATGTGCTTTAAATTTGAAGCTTAACCGAGTTACGTTTTTCTTCTAATCAATTTATCAAAAACATAAATTGGGTTTCAAAAACTTGAGTAGAAGAAAAAATACTGTCACTCCGTCCGGTGGCAGTTCTGCGAAATTAACGTTAAGCCTCCGTCAGACGGCAATAAAAAGTTGCCCCGGGATGAAGAAACTGTAGAAAAAGAAGTAAAAGACATGAGCGTAGAAGAAGAAGTAAAAGACATGAGCTTCAAATAAAAAACTCTGCTGATTTAGTACTTTTTGAGTTGACTGAAAAAATTACAACTTTCAGGAAAATCCTGATATCTCCTAAATCAGAAGGAAAAAAGTAAAAAAAAAGAAAATATTCATTAAAACTGCGGCAATAAGAAAGACTTTAATAATTTGATAAACATAGTTGTACATTATATGTTGCTGATAATACGAAAAAAAAAATTTTTAATCATTCTTAAAACAAACAAAAGTAGAGAATGTTTAAACTTCAAAACAAAAAAAGAATCAGTCAAATCCATTAATTAGTTTTCGAAATATTTGAATTTAAAAAATGTCAATTTTTTAGGTGTCCGGAATTAAATGTGCGGCAGTGCAAAAATTATGATTGGAAGATTGAATAGATTAATTTGCATATTTGGAAAATTAGTAATAATACTTATTACCCAAGATTTTAAATGCGCAAGTGGTATTAGGCATAACTTTCGTCTGAAGTACCGCTCTGTACAGTATCATCCACAAGCTCGCATAACCATAATACATAAAATAAAACGGTGCTGTGATTGGCTTGAGATTGGCTTGATGTGTTGTCATTTGTTTTGTGCGTAGGTTTATAAGGTTATGTTTATGCAAGTCTCTGGACGGCGCTTTAGGGTCACTTCATCTGTACTTGGTCTGTTTTTGCTCTGGTTTTCAAGTCCAAAAACCGAAAACTAACGAAAGAGAACGAAAGAACAAAGACTAAGACTAAGATGAAGTGACCCTACGGCGCTTAAGTTTGTGCAACTTGTACAAAAGGGACGAAATATAGCAAAAAATGTAGTCCTTTGCTATGGAGAATTTTGAAAATAGGAGAAGGGGTCAGAGCCTTTGTAACGTTATTATGTAACAAAACATTATTGTTAAAATACCTTTATCCAACACCTTCACAGAAACACTTGTTTTGAGCACTATTTTAAATGTCAAAAGTGAGTTTTTTTCCACTAGTGACTAAAAAATTTTTCACCCACTCTTTTAGGAACAGCTTTTGATCTCACCCAAAATTAGTTACATACCCTATTAATTAAGTATTATAACTATTCTATAAATAGAAGCACGTTAACTAAACCATAAAAATTAAAGAAAACCCCAAATTATTCTTTAGTTTTTGAATAAAATACTGTTTTTATTTAAAATTCTGTCATCACCGCGTTCATTTTGACGTTTGTAAGAAATGTAAAACTAGCAACTGTTTATTTTTAATAGGCTTACTTAGGCCATGGCTACCTATTATTTTAGTATTAAGAAAACTTAATCTTAATATTTTTGACATTTTCGCAAAATTATAGATTTTTATTTAAAAATAAAAGGTGTTGGATAAAATTAAATTCTCAACTCGTGTATTAAGTGATTTTATCCACTTAATACACTAGTTAAGAAAATAACGATTACATAAAAGTCCATGTAGAGGGTGTAAACAAATAAATAAATGGTTTATCGAATAATAAGTTATGAAAACTTACTACTTAAGATGCTTTGGAGGGCGAGCTGAGAGTCAAAAAAAAAGGTAGGTACTACTGTATGTTCACAAATAATGAAGGATGAAGGGTGTAAAAAGGAGATAAGAAAGAGAGCTGTCCCAAACCAATCATAGAACTGATAACTTGTTAACCCTTCGTTAGGCGCGCGGTCTACGATCGTAGACCATGCTTTTTTTTAGCTGGGTAACTTTTTACACGGAGTGTTTACGCTTGCGCCCCTTCGAGTAGCTGTGCATTATCCATCAATCTATTAGATCAGTAATAATTCACACTTTGAATGGGTATAATATATTTTTTATTCATATTGAAACCTGCCTGGTATACAATTGTAGACCGCGCGACTAACCACGTTACCTTTTTTATTTTTGCATTTTTTTATTTTGTGTAAGTTTTTATGGTTTCTTTTTGTGAATATTGTTTTTCAAAGTTAGTTTATTAGTTTAAAGATAAATTAAAGATACAATATGTCTTTGCCACAAAAAAAAATAGCAGTTTATTTGGGCATGAAAGAGCTCATACGTAATGTTTTTGATAAATAAATAAAATTACTTTGGACACTAAATGTGCATAAGAAGGGAAAATAAATCGAAAAAAAAATGCTCAAAATATCATAACTACGATTGCAAAGAGCACATGTACAAGGCGCATGAGTTACTAAAATATTGCATGATTTCGAGTAAAATTTTATAATATTTTTTTCTTTTAATTTAGGTGTTTTTTATTTTTTTATAATCGTACATGTTAAAAAAAAAACAAATGTTTTAGTTTCAGAAAGTTTCTGAAGTTATTTTTATTTTTTTTTACAAATTACCGTACAGATGTAAAATATATGTTAGAATTGTATATCATTTTTCTTTTACCCTTAACACTTACTAAAACAATAATAATTTGAAAAAAATATGTAAATAACTTTTAAATACAACCAAATAAATAACATAAGATATGTGGTTTTTAAAAATATAAATGTGTCTACAAGTGTAGACCGCGCGCCTAAACACGTTACAAAAAGAGGCGCGCCTAACGAAGGGTTAATGATGCCGGTACTGCATATATAACTAGTGATTGATAAGTGTTAAAAACTAGATACAGCATCAACATTTTTTATTTTTTTTGAAAAAACCCTAAAATATAAATTTTGGGTTAAACATTCAGTTAATAAATTTAATTTGCCAAAAATAAAAAAAGTAAAGCCTACAATTTCAAACAAAACTAAAAATTAATTCATATTTATTTCTAAAAATTCGGTATATTTTTATCACTTCGCTGCAGGGTACAAACAAAATTGAATCCACTGATATAAATCAATATCAAAAAAATAACAATAAATTCTGAAGTAGGCTCTAAATATATTTTTAATACACTTCCTGGTATGGGCCATGTGGCTTTTTATAAATACATCTACCGCATATGTCATAAAATAATATTTATAAACAGCCGCAAGACCACCAACTAAACTAAACTAAATCTTCCTACTGACAAAAGAGTGCTATGATCCACCCCAATTTCGCACATTTGCACTACAACTTACCGCCTTATGTCATCCCAGTAGACATTGAGGAACAATAAGGCCTATTATGTGGTTCAAGGGGTGGATATCGATATAATAGGACTATTATTAAATGTAAACCAAACTATTGAAGGGTCGGGTAGTTATGATTTTCTTGATGTTTTAAGCAAATAAAAAACCTCAATTATAATAATAACAATCAGATATGGACTAACTATTTTCTTGGTTGCTGCACTGATAAACAGTATTCGGCGCAAACTCAGTTATGACTCATCAACGTTGAAAATAAACACAGAAACATAGGCTTACGGAATAATTTTGCCGAATTATGAGGGAAATTTTTATAAATCCAAACATTTGGCAACTAATTTGATACCCACAACAATATTAACTATACATATTAACTATACATACGTATATATATCGGTGTTTTTCAAAGAAAAAAACGACATTCGATTTTTATCTTTTAAGAATACGAAAGTTTTTAATTTTTATTTGTCATTAAAAAAATGAAGATAACAAGAAATAATAATGTAAATATTTAAAACTTCTCCTTAATGCTAGAGTTGACGCGGCGCCAAACAAATAAACTGTTTTATCAGTGGTGCAGTAGTCGGCGAATTTCCAGTACTCGCATAGGCGCCGCGTCGACTCTAGCGTTGAGGCAAGGTTTTAAATATTTACATTTTTATTTCTTTTTATCTTGATTTTTTATATTATTCCATTTAAACGAGTAAGGTGGGAAAAAAGTTATCGATAAATAAAAATTAAAAACTTTCTATCCTTAAAAGATAAAAATTTATAGTTAATATGTATAGTTAATATTTTTGTGGGCAACAAATTAGTCGTCAAATCTTTCGATTTATAAAAATGTCCCTCATAATTCGGCAAAAGTGTTCCGTAAGCTTATGTTTCTGTGTTTATTTTCAACGTTGATGAGTCATAACTGAGTTTACGCCGACTACTGATAATTATTCAAATAAATAAATATCTATATAAATGTAAATTATCTTTTTTATCAGTGTGCAACCAGATATCTGGTAAGGGCAAGAACACAACTTGTCTTGGTTACCAGAAATAAAACTTTTAGGCAACCACTACCCAAAGATTATAAGAATAATTATTCTTACAATTCCAACTACTGCTCATAAACTTATAATAATAATAATTATTATTATTATAATTATTATTATATATACCCAAATTAAAGAAAAATTTAAAAAAGTTATAACTTTTTCAAATTTTCCTTTAATTTGGATAAACCTCCTTCCCTCTGCCTATGGTTTATAGCTTGCTTACAAACGCTCCTAAATAACTTTCAATATTACAAAAAATACCTCATAAAATTCATTGAAAGTAGATTTATAATTTTGATAATTGAATTTTTATTGATTTATTTCCTTTGGTAAAACAAAAAAAAATCTTTCGAGTTCTAGTTTATCTGGCAACGGTATTCAGCGATATCAATTTGGTTTTGACATATATAATAATTTAAGGCTAGTAATTTGAATGTATCGAAACCTGCATTTATCGAATAACTATAACCGTAATAACAAGCCGTGAAGATATGTAATGCTTCGCATTCCATAGTAAACTTACTCTTTTGACTATCCGGCTGTCCAGTAAAAGTAGATAACAATACGGTCGATCATGACAAAATTGACTGTCTCGTTTTACTGCGTTTCTGCTTTAAAGGATAGCTAAGTGGATAGTATATTACGTTTTCTCTCGATATACTTTCAAAAATATGATTTCTTTGTGCTCCTGCGCGAACTTTTTATTTTTTATACTACTAAAAACTGGCGCCCTATACCTTTTTGGCTCATTAATATATTTTTTGAAAATTTGTTGGAATATTTTATTAATCAAAGTTCCTAATGAAAATTTAGAGCTTCCTTCTGTTTTTTATAATTTTTACTACACTGATAGAAATGTTGTTGTATTATTATAAAAGGCCTATAATTATAGGCGACAACCATATTTTGTAATATTCCATAGCAGAAATATGTTGGTGTCCAAATGGGAGGCATAGCGAAGTGGCTAGCGCGTATGCATAGCAAGTCACTGGCGCCGATTTGATTTTTTCAATTAATTAATAATTGAAATTTGGCGAAGGCGGTAAGGACACTCCCTAGAAACTGGTTAGAAAGTCAGTATAAGCCGGTGGTTTCCTCTACTACTAGCCCACAAAAGTTCTGGACTTAGGGGATGCTTAATTAAGTAGAATAGTACAAGGTTAAACAAACATGTAATGTAATGTAATGTAATAATATATTATACTGTATTGCAAAGTAAACTATACAACAACCAGTTGTAGAATTAAGAGGTAAACAACATACAATTGTTACAAATACAACAACAAATGTTATCTTATAACCTAGTTAGTAGTATACAATAGTAGAATTTGTGGTTGGCGCATAGTTAACAATATGTTGTTGTATTAATAACCCTATTATTCTATCAGTATATAAGTAACTTTTCTATTATTGGATGTTTTCAAAAAATAACAGATTCGTCCTCTCATAGATTTTTTCTGAAATTTTTATACAGATCGGATGTTCCGCTCTTGAGTTATCGTGCTCACAAAAAAGTGACGTATGGACAGACGAAAAAAATTAAAGAACTACAAAATTCAAATAAAAACTTTTCCCAAAAAAAAAATTAACCGACTTCTATGTCTCTGCCAATTTCACAGCAAACAATAATAAAATAATAAAAAAATAATTGTTAGTAATTAATTTAGGAAATGGTGAAATTGGCACCGACTTAAGTATTTTTTATTTTTTACTTTTTAGAGACATAGAAGTCGGTTCATTTTTTTTGCGAAAAGTTTTTATTTTTTACTTTTTAGAGACACAGAACTTGTAGATCTGTAAGGTCATCTAAGCTAAATTAATAGTTAGCCTTCCATCTCGGCAAGCTGCTGACGTCACAACGCACTATTAGTGCAGGTCCACAGAATCAAGTTTAGCGGCATTTAAAAAAATTTTAGCCTGCCGTAATATTTGAGTGACCCCTTAATCAAGTTATCCGACTTATCCGAGTTGTCCAATCATTTTCTAAAAATTTGGTTGGTATTAGAACCAAATTAAGCCGGTTTTAAGTGAAATTGCGTTAAAACGATTTGATTTATCTTGATTATCCGGCTTACCCGGCACTATCCGAGCGTCAAATTAAAACGGGACTACCTCATGAAGGTCCCCTTTAAGTAGCAAAAGGTTTCATCAAATTCCGTTCATCCGTTCCAAAGTTATGCGGGAACAAACATAAAAAAAAACAAAGTCACACGTCCAATTGATAACCTCCACCTTTTTTGGAAGTTGGTTAAAATATATATATATGAAAGTTTTCTGATCTAGGGTAATTTTTGACGAGTTTGGAAATTTCAAACACCATTGTATACTACTCTTCCAGTACGTAGTAGGTACTGTGAAGAGTATAATAATATCAGAGTTCCCGTTAAAATTGCAAACATTATTGAAGTCTCACCAAATCAATTCCACCGTCATTTTTGCGGTTTTATTTCAATAATACGTCTTTTAATATATCTACGTTCTTTTGAAATAGGGTTAGATAGTAAACTTAAGGTTTATTACTGTTTCTCGAATATTTTTATTGTTCTTGTCTTAGAAATTAATTATATTGGTCTAGAGCAATCATAGTCCAGTCAAATGATAAATCTAAATTGCAATAAATGTACACGGGCTGATATTTTAAGGGGTAGTAGTGGATGGTTACAGAACACTCCTGTTAGTTTTTCACCTGGTGATTTGCGTAAAGAGCGTCCGCTATCTTGAATTTTATGGGTGAGTTGCTTAATATGCATCTTACGATAAAAATTCATATAACCAATTTTTTTAAGGAGGAAATTTCCAACAATTTTTGCAAGCATCATTTTTTTAATATATTAATAACAATCAAGTTAGTTTATAAATAGTCATGTTGGAGGTGAAATTATTTTTTTTTTTCGATTTTTTATCCAAATTATTTATCGGAGGATAAAAATGGTTATGAGCTTTTTAGCCTTAGAAATTGACTATTAGGCAATGATGTAGATCAGATTTGAACTCAAGTGCATACTTAATCGCATTACTTATGAGAGTTTTGGACATTTAAAACGTGCTACATTGTGAGAACAAAACTCTATAATTTATGGTTAAAAAAGCAAAATTTTATTAAACTGGAGTACTCAAAAGTAACAAAAAATAAACTGAAAGAAAGCGAAAAGGAAAAACAAAGAAAACGCCTTTAGAAAAAGTGGAATGTTTAAAAATGCGAAGAGATAAATATGAAACATTAATTTGAGGTACCAAAGTTATTAAATCATCTTCAGGGTTACAATATGCATTGTTAATATATTTTTCTTGTAAAATTAAGTGTGTTTATTAATTATTAGTTTAACTTTAGTTATGAAATGTATAGATGTCAAATATATCGACATAATCTTAACCTTTTTATTTATACTCCGATTTATCACTATGTTGTCTAATTTCGGTTTTTCAGGGCCTCCTATGATAAAGACTAATACGCTTTTAAGCTATGATGGCAGTATAGTAAAGCAACAGCATTTACGCACATGATTAGGCTAGTACTTGTTATAACCGACTGTGATTTCTTGTCACTTGGCCGAATATTCCTTGTACTTGGCGAGTGGTGTGGGACCGCCCTAATAAAAATATAATAGCCCCAAATATATACATAATAGCCCTAATTTATGAAATAAAACTTTACCACAATTAAACTATTAACAATGGTTTTTGCCGACCCCGGTAGCGCAATGGTTAGCGCGTTTGATTACGGTTCCTGGGGTTGTGGGTTCAAACCCCACATAGAGCATGGATGTATAGTGGTGTTAATAGTCGGTAGATGGAACTACGATGACTAACTGTAATGTGGGTTGCAGGTGAAACTGTAAACACATTTCAGGGTGGATGCGACTTCTGTTGAGGACCGTGCTTCGGAGGGCACGTAAAGATGGTGGTCCCGTCAATTAGGCCATAGCAGCGAAAAACGACGTTAAACAGTAAAACAAACAATGATATTTCTCTTGATCCAAGTAAAATAATATATTAAGGAGGATTACTTTACTTACAAAACTAATTTTTTTTTTCTGGAGATTAAATTGTACTCTTGTCCCCTATCTTGTTATAGTTTTAATTATGATGATTAAAATTATATTTGCCACAAATACACTTTTTTCTCGGTGTAATAGTAAAAAAAATAGTTACAATAATAAAATTTCCATTATTTCTATCCTAATTCAACCTTAAGCTAAATTCGATTAAATAGTCTCAACAATAGTTTGAATAGATTTTATGGGTATTTTAAAGGGCGATTTAATCATAAAATCAAATTTTAATAGATGGCTTTAGTTCATGATATTAAAAGTCAGGTAGATTCTGAAAGGTTGTACGTATAAAATCATAAGCCATTGTCTAACAAGCAATTTACTTTAGCACAGTAAACCACACAAAATTATAGTGCACCGGCTCAAGCTATTGTTTAAGTACCAATGCCTGTAATGGTACCCTAATAATATACGCTACGCTACAATAATGCGCAGTGGCGCTACAACCGAAAAGATTAACCCATCCTAAAAAAATAAGATATATCTGTGATCCAAGATGTTTATGCCGAATATATCCTTGTATTTTCTAACTCATTCTATCACATTGTAATATGACATTATGTATGTCACATTATTATTATTATATGTATGTCAAATGATAATGGAAAATTATTTTTTTCACCACCAGCCTAAAAGCACATCTTTATTACTGTTCTTTTCATTGGTAGAAATATTATTTCTCTACCTATGACGTCAGAGGTTCTAAAAATAATGAACTTGCACCATGGTTAATAATGAATTTTTATTCAGCTGTTTTGGCATCTGACATTGCTATTTACAAGTGTCTTTAGGCACCAAATTTATTTATTACATGATAAATTAAAAAATATTAACTAAATTAGTACCTATAAAACATGCGCAGCAACTAATCCAATCCGAGATATGGGTAGCGATTTATTTTCCATCATGGAATTTCTATGTGATGTGATGTTATCATATCACGGCATCAGGTTTCCAGTGAACGCCAACTTCAGAGCAGTTATTTTCGATAGCCTGCCTGGTCCCGTTCACTGGTGATATCACATAACATCCACATTAGATGTGAATTGCTCTCCTGATTCATTCATGTAATCAAGGCACTCTTAAAAAAGTACATATGTTACAAAATGAGAGAGTGTTAATTAATAAATATTTATAAAAATAAATAAATAGCTAGCTATGTGCAACGTCTATGGTACTTCTTATTAAATCTGTTCCATACCGTGAATCAAGACAGAAGTCAATGAACAATAGGCAGGTATTTTATAAAAGAAACATTTTGATAAATACCTTGCGTTGCCTTGAGGTTATGATTTGCTACCGTGAACCATAGGGTTACGGTGCAGGTACACGTAAAATAAAATCCATATTCCACGTTAGCCTTGGGCAAGGATCAAATTTAAGAGTCAATCACCCCATCGCATATAGATCACGCATACGTTTTGTACATCTTTGCGTACTTTTAGCTTTAACATTTAGCATAAACTGAGGGGTATACAACTCAGCACAATTTATACAGTGATTACGTGATTATTGCAGTGATTACGTAAAACATTTTTTAAAGATAACGTAATTTACGTGATTTTGTATAAGATCACGCAACGATTACTACTGCTTTGTACAGGGCATAAACCAAAAAGAGAACTAAGTTTTTTTTTCTTATAGAATTATAATTTTTATATCATTTTCTAACAAATTATGGTGTACTTCTATTACAATGGCAACTGATTAATAGTAATTATATACCAAGGTAGAGAAGACATTTTTTATAGCCGAGCGTATTAAATCCCGAGCTGCGTATCAGCAAGGGATTTAAGAGTGCGAGGCTAAAATAGTGTACCGTAGTTTATATATTAGTTTTTTCACTACCTATAATAGTAGACCGTATGGTTATGGTTATGGTTATTAGGGTGGAGGGTAGCTATCTACACGCACTTAGGCCACTTAGCTGGGCCCATTGTACTACCTCCCTTTGGTCGCAGCATTTAATTTAACCTCTCAGCCATCCAATTCTTTGAATATATCTAAGAAGATGTCTGGGAGTGATGCTGCTTATACCGGCCATGTCGAGCCAGTACTCGTCTAGCATGGACCCTCTTATTAAGGCTAACGCTGGACAGTGACATAACACATGTTCCATTGTTTCCTCTTTCATGTAGCATCCTCTACAGATGGGGTCGACTGGCTTCCCCATGATGTTAAGATGCTTATTTAGTTTGCAGTGACCTGTTACGATGCTTGCAAACTGTCTTAGGTTATCCCTTTTTAGTTGCATACAAAAGTGTGCTGTCTTTTCACACGGAGTGGGAAGGGCTGCTCTTGCATGTTTACAGTCGTTTCTCGTAATCCAATTACGGGTGTGTTTTATGTGGGTTTCTTGATTAATGAGAGCTGTTTTAAAAGCGACAGATACAGGGATTATGGGCTCTGGACCAATAGGTACAGAGCCTGAGCCTGCTCGTGCCAATCTATCAGCTTCTTCATTGCCTACATTTCCATTATGCCCCTTTACCCATGAGAGTGTAACAGTATTAGAAACTGCCGCTGCCTCCAGGGATTGGTGACATTCCAAAACTAGCTTTGAAGTAATTTTGAAAGACTTGATTGCTAGTATGGAAGCTTTGCTATCCGTAAGAATAGTTATTCTTCTATTACTGATTTCCCTTTTAGAAATAGCTCTCGCAGCATTTGTTATGCCTATTACCTCTGCCTGAAAGACCGAGGCATGCTTGCCAAGGGAAATGCTTATTTCTAACTCTAGATCTGGGCAGAAAACTCCTGCACCTGATCCTTCAGTTGTCTTTGAACCATCAGTGTACATGACAATGTCAGGTACGCTGTCAGTTTCTTCTTTAGTGGAAGCATAAGCTTGGTATGATCTATTAAAGATATACCTGGGAGCAACTAGATCGGTCTGAGATTCAAGAATGGGAGCTTGTGACACAAACCGTTCAAGAATAGACTCATGTCCAGTACGCGTTCCTCTTGCATTCCACGTACTATTTGCTTTCAGCCTAAGGGCTGTCTTTGCGGCCTCACCCTCAACAAAAATATTAAGGGGAGGAATACAAGGCAGAGTCTCTAAAGCTGCAGTTGGAGTTGATCGCATTGCACCGGTTATACTCATAAGAGCTAGTCTTTGAATATGATTTAGTTGCGTTCTTGCTGTAGTCAGTTGGGTTCTGGGCCACCATACAACTGAGCCATATGTTAGCATAGGCCTTATGACAGCGGTGTACAGCCAAAGGGTGATCCTGGGAGACAAACCCCAAGATCTGCCCAGTGCTCTACGACACTGCCAAAAAACTATGCATGCTTTTTCTGTTTTTTGCTTAAGGTGTGGTCCCCAACACAGTTTGCTGTCAAGAAGAATTCCCAGATACTTTACTTCTTTAGAAAAGCTGAGTTGTTTTCCGAAAAGAAATGGGACTTTAATAGTAGACCGTAGTTTATATATTAGTATTTTCACTACTAGCTCTATTTAAATATTTTTATTCAAATAATAAAATAAATTATTAACAGAAATTATATTTCTTAAATTTTTCTTAAAATTCAAGTAGCCTTGATCAATGACATTTGCTCAAATAAATACTTTGAACTGACGTTTAAAAATTTATTTTTTTTTTATTTTATTCATAATATTTAGCTAATTATTGATTGTATTAGGTAATAATTGTAAATAATTATATTTATTAAATAAAAAGTTATTTAAAGCTATTTTCTTGGGTTTAATTAGTAAAAACTGTACAAAGAACTGAAACATCTAAAGTGACAGAAATCAATTGTTTATAAAATTTTCTCCTACTAGGAGAGAAAAAATTATTATTGCTATAGGTAAAGAAAATTGATTTCACAGTTTGAAAACATGATAAATAATGGTATGTTCTAAAGCTAGTAGTGAAAAAAAAAACATTTTGTGCTCTCATTTTGTCAAGATTATTATATTCTAATTACAGACGACTGTGATGCTAATGATTCAAACTTTTTATAATAAACTATGTAGTTGCATTATGATAATATGTAAATAAAACGGCGTACCGATATAAAGAGATTAAAACAAAATTATGACTTATTACATTGTCTTGATAGATAAATTTATTGTTGAATTGTTATTATCATTATTTAAGTTGGTACTAGTCGTAAATACATTTGTTTAGCTTACAACCAGATATAAACAATCCATTATTTTGTATTTTACTACGCACATTAAAATAATAACTTCAGCAAAAATAACATGAAGATTTAACACCCTATTTATGATAATATTTTCCAGATAATGGACTGTAAAGTGTATATCTTTACGGGTAATAATATTTATGATGCCCATAAGGGAATTGTTACTGATCTTATACAACTAACAATGGTACAGTAGCTGAGACTCAAATGCTCTTGGCAATCCATGCGTTTTATATGAGGAGGTCCATCACAAAAGTTGCTTTCATTACCTTTTTTTTTAAATTACTTATTCGTTAATATTAAAGAAGCCTCAAATGATTAATAAAAGTAGAAAGGAGAAGAAGAATGGCATGTCAAGTTGGATTTTGACGTTTCTAATAGACCAGGGGACGTTGAGGCATATTTTGTTTACTTTGTTTTGAAAGGACAGAAGTTTGGACGAAATTGTTTTGTTAAGCTTGACTTTATTTCAAGTTGGTGCTCTGGTGAGGAGTTTAATTGTAGAGAAAATGATTGTTTTTTATGAATAGATAAATTTTCCTAGCTAGTAGTGGGTATAGTTTGTAGAGACGTGTTTATGGCGTGCTGATTTCACGTAAGGGTTTTGGATAGGCAATACCTACACTCATAAAAAAAGATCTGATTGGGACAACGAGATCAGTAGTTAACTATTTTTCTGGCTGCCACAACCAGAAATCTGGTAAGGCAACAGGAAAAAACTGTTGTACTTACCAGATCCTAAAAATCTAAATGTTGTTTCTGGTAAAAACAAATTGTGTTGTTGCTCTTAAAAGATTTGTTGCAGCAACCAGAAAGATAGTTGGTCCGTATTTAACTTCTGATCTGGTTGCCCCAACCAGATAGTTTTTTGACATTGAAAATGTCATGGCTCGAAACCCATGAATTTTTGTTACAATTGTCACGATTTTTGTTGAGATTTTCCTCACCATTTCTCACAATTTCGTCAGAATTGTCACGTTTATTATTGGGATTTTCCTTACGATTTCTCACGATTTTATAAGAATTGTCACGATTTTTGTTAGGAGTTTCCTCACGATTTATCACGATTTTGTCACAATTGTCGCGGTTTTTGGTGGGATATTTCTCACGATTTCTCACGATTTTGTCACGATTTTTGTCACGATGTTTGTTGGGATTTATCTCACGTAGGCCACAGGCCATAGGCTATACGCTATAGAATATAAGCTATAGGCCATAGGGCATAGGCCATAGGCGTTACCATTACGTAATGAATTTTCCATAAGACATTTTCAATGCCTACCGTTTTTCCAATATAGTATAAAGCCCGCCAGAATTTTCAGTGTAGATATTTAACGTGGTTTTTCCAGTTAATGACTTGGTCATTTACCTGAATTCATTGTGATGGAAATTTCATCTTGGTAGCTTTCTTAAAAAGTAAAGAGACGTTTGGAACCGTCATCCTCATAATATAACATCCTAATGTATTCGTATTAGGAAATGTTTTTACATGCGTATGTCTTGTTATTCTTCCGTTTCTTTATTCCTTCCTTGTATTAATTAATGTTGATACAGATAACATACATCTTATGTAGCCAGTATATCATATTTACTTATTTTGACGTTTCAATGGTTAAATTTTGCTCCTTAAGTGACTATTAGGATCTTCGTTTATGGTATATACCTTCTACGTACAAATAAATTATAACTAATATCTAAAATATGGTCATCCATGCTTATAAACGATGTTACTACATGTATAATACCTTCCAGGTGATTTTTTTGAATTAACTTAATCTTGCTTTCTAGCGACGTGCAGCTAGCTGTGTAGTCCAGGGTAATTTTCCAAAGCTACCAAGGTACCTTAATTTAGTTATACGAATGCATTCATAAAACTAAATTAAGGTTAATATTTTTTTAAATGTTGGTTTATTTTGTTCCAAATCGGTATTACCAATTTTACTCATGAATAACAAGAATATGATTAACTGGAAAATATATCCTTTTTATTAACAATTCAATAAAGTAATCAAAAGCTCTTTCAAATCATTAGATTTATTAATCAAACATTATTGATTTCTTTATTTATAGATAATGTAACCTTAAAGAAACTTATTCATGATTATAGTACGTTTCCTAATGATTAAAGAGCATTTTAAATTAATTTTATCATTAACCCCTTCCGCTCCATTGTATCCATGTATGGACATTTGTAGTTATACACAATATCCACAGTTGGATATTTGTTTACGTGATTTTCCATTAAATTTTAATAGTAATAGTAATTCATTAAAATATATATCTCCTAAACGAGAAAAGGAAAATTAAAAAGTTAAAAAAGAAATTACTCCCATTTAATTGGCCTATAAAATCAATTAATTAAATTGTAAAAAAATATGCAGTGGCAAACCGTGCGCATATCGAAAGAAGCAGTAAAAAAACATAGCTGTGTAATTTTCATTGCTGCCGGTTTAAAAAAAGATTTTTGATAATTTTTATTCCAGTAATTAAGAGCTAAAAGTTCAAGCTTTAAAATAAAAAAAAGGTCAAATAAATCTATTGAATAGTTTTGGAGTTATTAGCATTTGAAAATGTGTATTTTTTTAGGTGGGCCGATATTTTTGAGCAGAAGTGTATAACTGAATTACTATTTCTTTCCCATATAGCATAGTTAGTTTTAAGCTTTATTGTCGTATTGTCTTAAAGGTAACAATATTTAAAATAAAAGAGTTGTATTTTAGGTATAAGATAGGAAAATACTTTACAGGATTAATGAAATTGCAAGTGTAATTAATATTATGCGCATAAGTACATTAAGTTACAAAGTAGATTGATTATTATGCAAAAGAAAAACTAAATATGGAGATATTTATTTAAAGAAAATAACCAAAGGATTATGTATTTATTAATTGATAATAAATTACCATTAGGATTTATAATGGTATTAACTGCAAGAGATATGCGCATAAATTGCACAGTCGTAGATTTATGCCACTGTCAAACTAAAATGCGCACCATAATCTTCGAGGAATAGATGTCGACTTCATCGGTCATCGTTTGAAGGGTACATGCAAAGAAGGTGAGAACTTAATTTTTTAGTTTTCAGAATAAAGGATTTTTAAAAAGCTTTAAAATTGTTTAACATATTTTTTTTAGTTTCCAGAATAAAGGTTCTTAAACCATTTAAAACTTGTTTTTTTTTTACGCCAGCGAACATTTTATAATATAAATTGTTTAGCTTACCTAATTGATTAGTTTCCAAAAATAATTCAATATTATGTTTCCAAAAAGAATTCAATATTACTGACAAACGTCAAGTTTTTTGAATAAAATATATTGTGCCCAAAAAATTTGAAATTTTCATCAAGATCAGCTGCCAATCTAGAATTTACGTAGAGGAAATGCGCCTAATTTCGGATGGTTTCCAAATTTCGGATAGTAGTGTATTTAAGATACTGTCTGCAAAGGTAAACAGAAACCTACTTTTATGTGAAGCCAAAAGTCAAACTAAATCCGTCCTGTAATATGATAACGGTAGAGCTTCTCCCCTTTAAATGGCAGCATAAATCGTTTATTTTGCAAATGGCAGTTTTGTGCTCAGTTGCATTATTATGTCTTGGGTAAGTTATGGTGTTAGTTAAGTTGATCCACTATTCATAATTAAGCAATTTGAAAACGTAAACATTCTACAAATTTCTAATCTAAAAAGCAGAAAGTTGCCTAATTTTGGATAGACCATTTTTATGCATTTGATTCCCAATTTCGGATATCCGCAAGGTAATTATTATTCAGGATAACCAACCATTAATTATTATTTTTATAATGATACAACAAACTAAGATAAACAATTTTGAAAAAACGAAAATTACCTAAGATACTAAGATATTCGAAATTGGGAATCTAAAATTATAGTTCCTATAGTATTTCGTAGAAAATCGCTTAATGATCAATTTACGTCTTAAATGTGAAGGAATAACAAGAAACATAAGCAATGAGATCTAGATCTACTCTTGAAAAAAATTTTTCGGATATGTCCGAAATTAGGAGCCCTTTTTTAAATGCACAAAAATGCGCTGATTTTTTTTAACCGTGTTTTTTGGAAAAAAAAACTGTAATAAAATCGCTTTTATAATAAATCATGGTTCGCTATAATAAGTTGTATCTGGTTATATAACAAAAATATCAAAAAGTAATACCGAGTATTAAATACTGAATACATTGTAAATGGTATCCGAAATTAGGCGACTTTCCTCTATGATTTATGTAAAGAATTGATTTGATACAATTTAAAAAGCTACCGTTAATATTAGTTAAACATAAATAATATTAAGCATTCCTCAAACGTGGTAAATTAACACATTCTTAAAAGGTCTGGTAAATTTATTGAGTCCTGTGGAGAAAATAAGAAAGTCGGTTCCCCTCTAAAATAATATTTTCCCTATTCTATATTCTATATAACTTATACTTGATGGCAGCCTAATATACTCGAGAGAAAATTATCCCATGCTTGGTATACTATTATAATTATAATTAACCCATTTTCTTTGCAGTAGAGGAAAGTCGCCTAATTTCGGATACCATTTACAATGTATTCAATATTTAATACTCGGTATTACTTTTTGATATTTTTTTTATATAACCAGATACAACTTATTATAGCGAACCATGATTTATTATAAAATCAATTTTATTACAGTTTATTTTTTCCAAAAAACACGGTTAAAAAAAATCAGCGCATTTTTGTGCATTTGAAAAAGGGCTCCTAATTTCGGACATATCCGAAAAATTTTTTTCAACAGTAGTTCTGGATCCCATTGCTTATGTTTCTTGTTATTCCTTCACATTTAAGACGTAATTTAATCATTAAGCGATTTTCTACGAAATACTATAGGAACTATAATTTTAGATTCCCAATTTCGAATATCTTAGTATCTTAGGTAATTTTCGTTTTTTCAAAATTGTTTATCTTAGTTTGTTGTATCATTATAAAAAAAATAATTAATGGTTGGTTATCCTGAATAATAATTACCTTGCGGATATCCGAAATTGGGAATCAAATGCACAAAAATGGTCTATCCGAAATTAGGCAACTTTCTGCTTTTTAGATTAGAAATTTGTAGAATGTTTACGTTTTCAAATTGCTTAATTATGAATAGTGGATCAACTTAACTAACATCATAACTTACCCAAGACAGAATCACGAACTTTTATAACGATTATTAATAAAATAAACAAGCATAATAATGCAACTGAGCACAAAACTGCCATTTGCAATATAAACGATTTGTGCTGCCATTTAAAGGGGAGAAGCTCTACCGTTATCATATTACAGGACGGATTTAGTTTGACTTTTGGCTTCACATAAAAGTAGGTTTCTGTTTACCTTTGCAGACAGTATCTTAAATACACTACTATCCGAAATTTGGAAACCATCCGAAATTAGGCGCATTTCCTCTACTCTTTATTTGGTATAAAAATATAATATGACAACGTGTATGACGTATCATAGGAAGTAATAGAATTGATAAAACGAGTTACTTGGTTGGAATATACCGACCATAATAATAAAATATAGACGGCAAATATGCCGCAGTAGAAATAGGAAAATTACTTTGACTTCAGCAAAGGCGTGTACCTCTGAAATTCACATCCATTTACCTTTTATGGGACTTATACATCTGCTTTTATTATAATATGGTGAATCACTGAACACAAAATAATTGAAATATAGGCATATTTATTTTCATATATGTTTAAAAACATGTTATACTTAAGAAATATGATTACTTTTTACATACATTAATAGATATAAATATAGTTATTTTTTAACTAGTGTATTAAGTAGTATTTTATTCCTTAAGTGGATAAAATCACGTAATACACGAGTTGAGAATTTAATTTTATCCAGCACCTTTTATTTTTAAATAATAATCTATAATTTTCTGAAAAATTATGTCAAAAATATTAAGATTAAGTTTTCTTAATACTAAAATAATAGGTAGCCATGGCCTAAGTATACCTATTAAAAATAAACAATTGCTAGTTTTACATTTCTTACGAACGTCAACATGGAAGCGGTGATGGCAGAATTTTTAATAAAAACAATATTTTATTCAAAAACTAAAGAATAATTTGGGGTTTTCTTTAATTTTTATGGTTTAGTTAACGTGCTTCTATTTATAGAATAGTTATACTTAATTAATAGGGTATGTAATGTAATGTAATTTTGGGTGAGATCAAAAGCTGTACGTAAAAGAGTGGGTGAATAATTTTTTAGTCACTAGTGAAAAGAAACTCACTCTTGACATTTAAAATAGTGCTCAAAACAAGTGTTTCTGTGAAGGTGTTGGATAAAGGTTTGGACTTTTTTGTAAACTAAACATTGATGATTCAGCATTGATGCTTTATGCATAAATATGCGCTAATGTATTTGATTCAAGTCTTGAATTTGAACATTATTATGTCTAGAAAAATATATCGAATTCAATATTTATATTTCAATCAAATGGAAACATTAATAAAAAATATTTTCTGCAAAGGAACAAGTAAACTTTTTGTCGTGTTCTCCATCCTAATATTGAAAAGTTTATCAGTGGAGGAATTATTTTAAGGTTAAGGCCTTTTTTTGTCTTGTAGAAAAATGAAAATGGAGGTGTAGGTGTATATGTATATCAATTTCTGCTCTGAGCATTATAATTATCAGTCAAACTTTAAAGCATATCGAGAGGCATATTAACATTTAACATAGACCCTCGAGGCATATTAATAGTAATAAAAGCAATAGTAATACTTTATGTGGTAGAATATATTTTTTCTACGACTACTTTAGAATGTAAGCAAATACACACACTTTTCAAACACAGAATGAATCCATTCTAGCTCTAGATACGGTATGAATATTCCGTACCAAGTGTGAATGAGCACATGTAGTGCCATCTCTTGTTTATAAAAGTAAAGAAAACTATAGCAATATTAGGGAAAATATATATATTTTACCGTGAAATATTAAATAATTTAATGCAATTTAAAGTTTTGCGTTAAAATTACATAAAGTTTATTAGTTTTTTTTTAATATTTGACCAGTTTTTTATCAATTTAGTTCAACAAATTAAAACTGCTCCATCTATTGTTAATTATTTAAACCTGGTATCTGGCACAACAATCTGACATAACCTTCAATTTTTGCATTATAATTTGTAAATATGTGCTAAAATTAAATAAAAATATTTTTTAAGTACTAATTTGATAAAATTATTAAATAACATTAATTGCTTTATTTAAAAATATGTTTTTTGTTGCATTTACAATGACAAGTCACAAAAAACATTGTCCTTGTCCGCAGTTTAAAGCCATACAGTGCTTCATATTTGCAGTCGAAGGAAAAGTATAGTCTACCACACGTATGGAATAGTCATTCCGCGCTCGCGGGACAAACTTTCCGCTCGCGCGGAATATTGTCTATTCCATACTAGTTATAGAATATACTATACAAAAATAGACTATACTTTTTCTTCGACTGCAAATATGAAACGCTGTATGGCTTTAAACTGCGGACAAGGTTAAAAACAATGTTTTTTGTGACACGACATTGTAAATGGAACAAAACACATATTTTTAAATAAAGTAATTAATGTTATTTAACAATTTTATCAAATCAGTACCTAAAAAAGTTTTTTATTCAATTTTAGCACATATTTACAAATTATAATGCAAAAATTGAAGGTTATGTCAGATTGTTGTGTTGTGACAGATATCAGGTTTAAATATTTAACAATAGATTTAGATAGTTTTAATTTTTTGAACTAAACTGATAAAAAACTGGTCGAAAATTAAGAAAAACTAATAAACTTTATGTAATTTTAACGCAAAACTTTAAATTGCATTAAATTATTCAATATTTCATGGTAAAATATATATATATATATATATATATATATATATATATATATATATATTTTTTTTTTTTTGCTACTTTTGCTACAGTTTTCTTTACTTTTATAAACAAGAGATGGCACAACATGTGCTCATTCTAACACTTGATACGGAATGTTCATACCGTATCTAGAGCTAGAATGGGTTCATTCTGTGTTTGAAAAGTGTGTGTTTTTGTTTACATTCTAAATCAGTCGTAGAAAAAAACTATTCTATTTAACCTTTTCCTTCTTACATCGCGAAATATCAAATTATATGAATTTCCTATGAGCAGAATCGCAGGAGGCTAGTCGTCCCTGCATGTCCTCAGAGTTGCCGATTAAAAATCCGAGTTGCTCACGACTCCACGGTATAGAATCCGGGTATGAATTGAAGAAACCTATCCATATGTCATCAATAACATATAGCAAAGACCTGCAGGTCATACAGGGCAATGCTGGAATTCACCATAAGAAATGACTGACGCATGATCGTCATTGTAGGAGAATACTTATAACCTGTATATTTCTCTATTCTTTTAAAGGTCAAATGTTGTATTTTGTTTTTGTTCTTTATTAGGTATAAACTCGATATAAAGAGATATTTAAATGTATAATTATATTAACAGGGTGGGCCCATTACTTTTAGATCTTTTTTTTATTTTTCTACACTCAGAAAAATTACAAATAATAATTCTCTATTACCAGATAAGGAATTAAAGGAGTATGGTGAATTAAATATGGGAGTATCAGAACTCCTATCCAACAATCTGAGCCATTTACATAAAATTGCACAGTCAAAGAGCTTTTTAAATTTTCTACAAAAACGGTTTTAATAATTATAATAATTATAATTTTTTACGTGTAAGACTTTTTATAGTATTTTAAAGTAGCATATTAACCTATATTGAAAAAAATTAAGAAATTCTTGATCCTTACTCATATTGGAGTTGATTTAAATAAACCATAGAAAAAATGTTATCTCTCCAAAATATAAATTTATTGTCTATTAAACAAACATTACAGCGACAATTGTTTCGACTTTTTTAACATTTTCAAGCTACAAATAATGAAAAATTAGGTTGAAAATGATACAATTCCTATTAGAAAAACTTACTTTTTAAATTTATAAACAAATTAACTTGAATACACATTATTAGAAATGTCATACTAACCCTAACTATGTTATTTTTATAAAATCTTAAAAATTTAAACAAAAAGAAAACTACAATAAGTTAAAATAAAATAAATTAATGAAATCTAAAATTTAAAATTGAATAAAAATTTGGGACATCTATCATAAACTAAACCAAACTATATTTCAAACAGATTAAAGGAATTATCTTTAAACTGCAAAAAAGTAGTTAAACATAAAAAAGGAAAAAGATTAATTTATATTTAACTTGGTAATTGGAATAAAATTGGAGAGGTGGCAGCAAATTCAAATCCAAAACTCAAAAACAAACCGAAAAGGCACGAAATTTTAAAAAGGTTATTAAACAAAAATATTTATTCCAAAGAGCATTAATCTTATATCTATGGTTTATTTGTCTATATTGAAAAGTAATATAAATTATTTTGATATTTTGCTAATTTCAAATTAATTACAACTTAGTTAATTTGTAATGCTTACAAGTATAAATTAATGAAGATTTATGGCAAGTTAAATTTAAATGCCAATCTTTTAAATTGTTTAACATAGTTGTTTATTGATTCATCAAAACTCATCTTATGAAAAGTCAGGAATGAAATTCCTTTTAACAAAGAATATAAATTAATTTTAATATTATAATCTAATGAGCATCATTTAAATATGTTAACAATTTTAAATTAATCCGAATTAATTGATAAATTAAAATGAACCGGTAGTGCTTAATTAAAACTTAATATAATCTAATAAAATAAGTCAAGAGTTGCATCTTCCAAAGGACATTAAATAATACATCATGACTGCAGGTGCATATATCACATATTACCATTAAATTCCTTCTAGTTGCCATAAATTGTGCCCATACAGTTTATATAACTGGTAAATCAAGTTAATGGTCATTTTCTCTTAATGTGATAACATTCCTTATGTTCCTTGAGAATATTTTGTATTGTAATGTTTTTAGATTGCTTGAGTAACATATACCGCGGGTACCCGTTCTCGGAAGGACACTTGGATAATTCATTTTCATTGTCACCCAAACAATTTCATCCATAAAAGATAATGCTCGGCTTTATGAGTTTGGGTAATTACACGCAGAGACGACACATCACCAAGATATTAATTTTAATTAAAGAAACTAAGAGTCAAGTCTACACCTTCCGCTTCTCAGAAATTAAAGTCTTCCATCTAGAGTTGTCAGTCAAGAAAATAATCATTTTAAAGTATTATTAATTCAAAACTATATTTTGAAATGAAGGATATTGAGTCGTTTTCCATGTTTATTCTATTTAAATTGGTGGCTGGCTAAGATTTGGTGAACATAGATGATAATCTACTGATTCTTAAAAACTAAAAATCTTCAGCCTATTAAAGATGTAATTGTACTTCATTTACCACCGAGATTCCAGCCGAGAACTAGGTATGTAATTGATCGAAGTATTTATACCAGTTTATTTAAATTATTCAGTTTAAGGCAACAATTTTAAGATAAATAAATCATTTAAGTAAATTGAAAATCTAATACTGCACTTATTAAGGTTGTAAATAAAAAAGTTTTAATGTTTTCAAAGCTTATTTAATTTTAGTAACATTAATGTTTCAGAATACGTCTTTCCATAAGGTACGGTAAGACGAGAGCATTTTTCAATATTCAATGCATTATAAAGGACACTTGTAGTCGATTTTGAATAAAAGCTCTTTGAAGAGAAATAGTAATTGTTATTCACTAATGGAGATTATTACTTAAAAAATATTACTATTTATCATTTTTAAATTGTAGACAACAGCATTTAAAAAAAAAAGATTTTTTATTAAATTAAGAAATATCGGTTTGGTGCGAAATTAAAGCTTTAAAGAAAAGAGTTTTTACCTTATATCATACACTTACGGAGAATAGTCCAAATTTCATTACAATGGAATTCAAAGTAAAAATATTCTCTTTTCCCGCCTAAACCCGAGGATTCTGGTTGCTAAGAGGTTCTCTGATAGAGAACCATGGAGATTGTGACTTAGTATTAGTTGTAAAAAAGCAATTTTTTTATCCAAGACAATATAAATGACCCAAATGACCCTGCCAAACTCTTGATTATGATCTCAAAATTCCCACCACCCAGAAAAAGATTAAACATGTTCTCAACAAGTAAGTACTTCCTTAAGTAATAGTGACCACCTCTCAATGACTGATACAATTCTAACATCAGTAAGCTATTGCTCACTCCTCCCCTAATCTATATTTACAATTCGAAATAAACCCTTTTAAGACAAATGAGCCATAGGCTATTACAGAAACAAACCAAACTAGTCAGTCTGTAGTTAGAAAATCAAAGCCACGACCTTCATCCTTGGTCAAATATCTTTGAAATGAAAAAAAATCACCTAGGTATGTAATTTAGCTAGTATTTCATGTTTAATTATAACACACCAATAATTATTGTTGTGTTAACCAGTAATTTTTAAATATTAGCTTTGATGCGTGTAAGAGCAGCTCTCAAGAGTGTATTAGTCTGGTGTTCGATAAACAGTCTCATGAATTATTGATGAGTGCAATGCAACGATTTAAAAATTAACTTTGTTACTTTTATCCGGACTATCGCCGTAACATAAATCTCAAACTTAATGGATGCTACATAAAACTGTTTTCCCCACTACTTTTTCGCTCTCGTTCTTCTATTTCGCCTTTATTAATTCCCTTCTTACTTTTGCCATATAAATGCATTATTTGTGAGATATCGCTAGAAAAGAGACTTTTAGATAGTAGAAGTAAGTTATACGAAGACATATAAATATTCTTTTCGTACCTTCGTATAATTCTAACATTTAAATACAATATTGTTTTACAGTTAAATTAAATTAACTAATAGCTAAAATATAAAAATGACAAAATTTAAAAAAATAACAAAGTGTGCCTTAACTTTTAAATTTTCTTAAATAGTTTTTCCTAAATTGTTTGATTGTAATCAGTTACCTTCAAACATTATTGACTTCCTTAATTTTAATTTTTATTATTAAGTCTGTATTTGTACCAAGGCGTCATACCAACAGCATCAATACAATTTTTGATAAAAAGCGTTAAAAATACATTAACACGTTTACGACCATGTGTACCGTATTAGTGCGCACCCTGTTTTCTGCACAGACCGTGTGACCCTATTTGGCTACACTGGTTGGTAATGTTCCAAGTTGTGAGGGTGTCACAGGGACGCAACTACATGGATTTTAAATGCAGTTTTTATTAGGTCTAGTCCCTGCAAAACAAAATGTTTTTCTTCCTAAAAGCTTCTTCTTTACAATTTATTAAAAAAATATGTATGTATGAAACTTCCTTTTAGCTAGATTCAATAAAAAACTCCTCTGATCCAAAAATAAATTCTTAAAATTTAGCTCTGGTCGTTAACGTGTTTTTGGAACGTGTTATATTGAAGTTTTTCATTTTACTGTTTGAAATAATGATGTTTTAAGACTTTTATATGTTTTAAAAAGATAACCTCTATGTACAAGGCGGTTCTGAACGCACATTGTAGCCATCTGTAAATGGTTGTATAGCCACAGTAGCTAAAATAAAAAAAAAACAAAAGAGAGAAAGAAGGCCTATTTCCACGTGGAACGTCACATTTATTTATCGTCGGTGTTTATGAGACCTGTTTTGCCTATCTTTTAATTACATTCCCATAGATATTCACCGATGTCGCTTGTCCAAGGTTTATTTTAAGCATTCTTCGATGACATTTCTTTGCGCATACTGCAATTTTTCATCTGCGAGTCTTAGCTTAATTGATGATGGTACGCATAAAGTGACATTAATTAATATCTATTAGAAACGACTAAATAAATAAGATGTGTAGAAAGAACGGGAGTTTTGGATACACTGTTAAAAAACAAATGAATTTTTAAAGACAGAACCAATGATTACACCGACCCACAAAAAACAAAATAAGTCCAGTTACTATATTTTTCTTACTTAGTTTGGACGCTTAAAATGAATTAGCCAAAGTACCTCGGTCCCTTCTTATGTAAAAGTGGTTTCAATCAGATTTGGCTGAATTTTGGATACGTTATAACTCCTTACATTCTGAACAAGAGTTTCTAAGGTTTAAGTGCCGACAGAATTAATGTCAGTGGTCTTGGGGCCCAATTTAATTCTTGGCGAATCAATACGGCTGTGGTCCCGAACGGGTTAATTAAGTTAGATATTATCGCGTAGCATATAATGTTTATATATTTTTTTGATAGATTTTACAAATTAAATTAAATCGTCATAGTTTGACGTTTTTGTATTTTAGTAGCTTTTTCATTTTTTTTATCTCAATGAGTAAGACAATTAGTGCGTTTTACTGCATCATTCTGTTGCCACTGGTGCCACTGGTTTGAACGGAATCATCGTTTTACTGCTGACATTTGACCATTCTCGCTATTCCGACCAAACGATCGAGAGAGGTCCGAATGAAGAGAATGACAGATGTAAAATGTCAAAATAAAAAAATAACTAACGGTTTTCATGTTTATTCTGCGCACAAAATTAGGTTACATTTGTGATTCTGCGTTTATAATTAAAAATATGGACGAACTTAAGTACGGAAACGACGGAAAACTGTATTGGTTTAACAAAGAAAGTAAGTACATATCGTCGCCTTCCTTACAAAGGGGCTTATCTCAAAAAATTGCTAAATTGAGTTAGGCACTTGGGGGCATCAAAACAGTAACCTGCAGCTAACCTTCTGTATCTCCTGAAAAATCAGAAAAAATGAGATAAGCCCCTTTGCAAGGAAAGTGACGATATACCTAGTTACCCTCATACAATTAATTTTTTTGTACTGCAATAATAAGTACCTACCTACTTTTTAAAAGTTAATTATTTTTTTTGCAAATATTTACTATGGGTTAAAATACCTACTTTATTATTATATTAATTAAAACATCTGAACTAAGTTTGGGTCGGACCCAATGGGTCCAGAATCTAATAGAATTTGTCGGCTATACTGTTCATTTTCACAAATTATACCAATAATCTGAAAAATAACTAAATATCTTTGGTTATCACGATCCATTACATGCAATGTACTGCAGTCCTGAAATATGTTTTCAGCATAGATAAGACTTAGTTAGGATTTTCAGAAATGAACTAAAACATTTGATTATTAAAATATCGCTCGTCTTCTTCTTCTCTTGGCCTTATTTTGACAATTGACATAATCCGTTTCTGTGCTTAGTTTCATTCTGTTCAAACTTTTCCTACTGCAGAATGATGCAGTAAAACACACTAAATGTTATTTTCTACTTCTCCTTCCTTGTCCCTATATCAACTTGATTTATTAGTATTGTAAACAATTACTTTCCTTATTAATGGCTAGAGTAAATATGCTATTTATAATTAGGTTTTGGATAAATTATTTTTTATAGTGTAGATATATAAATTACATAAGAAAATCATATTTAATCTTTTTTTGATTAAAAGCTGAATTCACCTTTTCATGAAATGAAAGGTGGCGTGGGCTTTTGTTAATCTATCGATTGTTGTGTATTGGATACAGAAACAATGAAATATTCAATCAATAAATTAACATTAAAATAATTCATAAAGTTACTTCGGTATCAACCCAAAAAGGTGCAGAACTTTTGCTATTCATGAGTCCAAAAACTAGTTTTTAGACTCATGAATAGAAAAAGAAGCAAAAAAAGCTTCTTCCTCACCAGAACTTTATTTTCGTTCCTAGCTATCTTGCATTGTCGTTTAATGAAGAAAAGTTTTTTAAACTTTTGTAATTTTGGAATAAGTTAATTAAAATGGGATAAAATCTGTTTGTTTGATGTTATAATCTTTATAACTTTGATTGGGTATATAAATGTGGTTCTTTACTTATTTGTTGTCGATACGGTTATACCAAATTTAAGGTTTCTAGGTCAAAGTTTTTAAAAATTTTAGGCTGCTGCTAAAATTTAAAAAATCTAAATTATCAAGGCTATAAAACAATCTGTCCGGACCGGTTAAGTTAGCTAAACATCCCCGAAATGTCCCTAAAATTACTCTCTACATCCTTTTTTATTTGAGAAAAGTATTCCATTTTATAAATTTATACCAGGCTTGTCTACCCTTCTTTTCACTCCTACTTATCTCTCCAAAATATCTTTTTTATGTCACCCACCAACCTTTTGATAACTATCCCCTTTCTATAAGAATTCTCTCCAATTCGCTCTCGCTTGTAAATCTTTTGATGAGAAGCACTCTTGCGACTGTTCATCTAGTTCCTTACCGTTGAGCAAAGATCATAAAATTAGGTTAGGTTCTAACAATTTTATGGCAACAAAAAGTGTATTAGCAATTTGAGACTCATTACTAGAATTTTTAGCAATAGAACGATTAAATTCGCTCATAAACTAGCTCTTAATGATACAGAACCTCACGAAACAAGCTGAAGCACCAGCATTAATTGCTTAATCTATCAGATAACACGCCCATCTTTACTCTGCACACATTTCACTATGTCAAAGATAAAAAAGCCTGCTTGGTGGCCACGAATTTACCTCCGCTTGCTGCGGTGTAAATGACCAGAATCGTTGTTCTGCCATTTACATTCAAAAAACCGACCAAGCAATGGTCCATCTATCTGCGATCTAAGGCCCATTCATCCCAAGGACGATAATTTACATCTCCAATTAAGGAAAGAAAAATACTCTGTCAATTGAACTAAAACTGGCAACTCAAGAGATTTCAACAAAAATCAAACAAAATGACGTTAAACAACGAAACAAGAAAAAAAAAATCTATCTATCTATCTATCTGTTAGGAATTTACGTACATTGTACGATTCTATCCCTAAGGTTAAAGTATACTTTAAAATTT
>OY294044.1:13533493-13635008 GCA_958510825.1 Brachypterus glaber | reverse complement strand
AAAAACTTTGACCTGCTGAATTCGAAAATAATGTCCATATTCTCTTGCCACGTTTTTTTTTTTTTCAAAATCAAAAAGTGGGTTATTTGACCATCAAAATCCGAGAGCAAATAATTAGTTGCAGCTGTCAGTTTCGGATAAATATAAAGTTTTTCTTGCAAAATGGCTCAGAATAGAGGTCGATATCTTAATCAATTCTGATTTTTTTAATAAAAGTGTAAAACGTCGATATTTCAAATATTTAGGGCCCAATGGAGTCGGCCCTTAAATATTAGATCTCTTATATGCTATGCTATTTACATTAGACCATGTAATATAAAAAAAAAAACTTAAAAACCCTAAATTCCGGAAAAAAATTGATAGTTGGCACACTTATAGGACCTCTTTTAGCTGTCCATTACACATTAGGGGTCTAGCGTTTAAGAGTCGGTCGCTAGAGCCTTATCAAAACTGCAAAATATTAAAAATTGGGCCCTTTTACCCCATATGCCCGTGTACCAAAAAATATAGAAGAGAAAGGAGAATCGGATATCATTTCTGGATTAAGCAGGTCGAAGTTTATTAGAAATGATGAGTCTGGTTCGAATAATATTTTAATTTTTTTAGGTGGACTAGTGTTATTTTACTAATTAACTCAATAGGTAGTTAATATTTTATATTGATAGTTTTAGTTTTAAACTAATGGTTTACTGCTCTCAATAATTACTGCAGTAAATTAAATTTGTTTTAATAACAAGTGCCAGACTAAAATAGATGCTATAAAAGTGCACTAGATGTCGGTGACTTAAAAGCAAATTCGCCAATTAGTCGCATTTAGGCATGTGTTGCGGATAACATATTAATAAGGTGCAAAAAATAAGCAGATTTGTGTACTCATGGCAAAGTAAGTTTGTTCAATTACACAGAAAAAAAGTATAAGAATAAATACAAAATTCATTTCAATGGACAGCAGTCCAATAAGTTAGGCAACATAAATTTAGGTCTTTAATACCAACCCAAAAAGAAAATTCCCTAAAAATATTATATTTGGATTTTATCACAGTGCAACAAAAAATGTGAATGATATGCAAAATTATTAAAGAATACATAAAACGGCTTATTAAACACAAAAACAAGTACAAAATCACACACACAACGGGGTATTATCAATGACTGTCAAATTAAGGAGTAGGTCATAAGTTCCCTGGGAAACTTTAGACCTACTGTACACATAACTGTGTTATAAAAGCTTTAAAAAATAGTTTTTTAATTAAAAAAAACAAATATCTTACCTTCATGTAATTAAAATATAATCTAAAATGTTATTTTTACCTATAATATGCATAATTTTATTTTAAAACAATAATTATTATACTTTTATCTCTTTCTGTAGAACTTCTCTCTTTATCTAATCTAAATAGGCGGCAGTCCATTGAAACAAGATATTGTTGAATATATCCATGGAAATAACAAAATATACCCGATTTTTGTTGTATTACCTTCGAATACTACATATGGACCAGCAAGGTCTTTTTTGGCATAGGTACATCTTTAATCTTATAATTTTTTCCAAAAAATATAAAACATAGGATCTTATATTACAAAATGTTAGAAAGTATGTACAGCATTTTGAACATTAATGGGGTTAACATGAAAGATTTGTTAAAACACTTTAAACATTGTCACGTGTAGTTAAATATATGGTCAACATATTAACACTATTAAGGCAAAAGCCGGTTTCTTCTAGAAACCATCTAAGATTTTTTGTTGTTTTTTTATTTGATGAACAAATATTTAATTTAAACGTGATGCAGTGTGGTCAAAAGTTACTTGGAATTGCCTTTAAAGCTTACAGTTTATCTAGTTTTATAATATTAAGCATACAAGGGCGTATCCAGGATTTTTTTTGGAGGACCCCCAAACATTTTTTCCCTTAATCTCGAAAAAAAATGAAAATTGCGCCGCAGGAGAAAATTTGTTCATGTTTTTTTTTACTTCTGTTAATTTTCGGTCTTCTTTTAATTCAATGTAGTAAAACTCAAGTTTTAAAAATTCAAATAAAAAAAATAAGAAAGCCCTAGCACCGCAGGTAAAAAGTTTTACAACTGTGCTGGTCTATTTAAATTTGAAAACAGTGGTATAAGTTCTAGCGCCGTAGGCGAAAATATTGACAAATTTCAAGCTTAGGTTTTATAAACTGCAATAAAAAAGAACGTACAAAAGCTATAGCGCCGAACGCGATTTTTGTTTATAAATTTTATAGCCTATTTGAATTTTAGAAGTATTACTATTTAAAGAAAACTCTAGCGCCGCAGCTGAAAATTTTTACGAATTTGAAGCTTTAGGGTCCACTTGGAAAAGAGCCTGCATATTTGCTTCGCTTTGTGCCCTTATCGTTCTGGGGGAGCAAAAAGCTATAGCGCCGCAGCCAGGCGATTTTTTTAGAAATGTTATAGTCTATTTAAATTTTAAAGGTAGTACTATTTAAAGTTTAAATAGAAGAAAACTCTAGCGCCGCAGGCGAAATTTTTTACGAATTTAAATCTGTCTGGTCAACTTGGAAAAGAGCGTGCATATTTGCTTCGCTTTGTGCCCTTATCGTTCTGGGGGAGTAAAAAAGCTATAGCGCTGCAGGCGAATTTTTTAGAAATGTTATAGTCTATTTTAAATTTAAAAGTGTATTTAAAGTTTAAATGTAAAAAAAGTCTAACGCCGCAGGCGAAAATTTTTCGAATTTGAAGGTGTATGGTCGACTTGGAAAAGAGATTGAATATTTGCTTCGCTTTGTGTCCTTATCGTTCTGGGGGAGTAGAAATAAAGTATAAACTATTTATTATAAACCAAAAGAAACTATCAACGCCGGGCCCCCCTTGAACCCGAGCCCCGGGGAAGCTTCAAAAAATTTTAGAATTTCGTATAAAATTTTAGGATTGGATTAGGATTGGATACGGCCTTGTAAGCATAAATAAATTAATAGTAAAAAAACTTCCCCCCATCCATCTTGAGTTGCATATTTTATGGATTCAAATACAAAAGTTGCATATTTCACGAAAGCGTATGAACCTTTTTTTTTTCTCGTCATCAAAAGCTGGTTTGAGGCAGCTCTTCATGTTGCTGTGCAAAAGTTGCATATCCCACGAAAAAAGTTGCATTTTTATTCCAAAAAAAGTTGTAATTTTTGACTTTCTCCCCCCTACGATTACTTCTTCGCTACGGCCCTGTGTATACAAAAGCTATAACTTTATAACATTAATAATTGAAGTTCAATTCAAGTAGGCCATCGATTTTAATCAATGAATAGGCCAATTGGCCTATTACGTGTGCTACGACCAATTACTTCTTTATATTCCTCTTTTAATTTACGTTAGGTACAAGTTTAAAATTGTTATCGTTATTATGACAACATATTGCCAATGTAATATTTATTTAAATTATTAAATGTTTAATCTGTTACTAACGGTAAACCATATAGTCCATTACAATAATAGCCCAGTCAAATAACGAGAAATTATTATGTTAAATGGAGCTCTCTACAACTAGAATTATGAAACAAAAGACGTCTACCCTATCTCTATCTTATTTGGGCTACAGTTTCCAGCCAACCAAATAAATACTGTATTTGTTTTTCATACAACAAATACAATATTTATTTGGTTGGCCGGAAAGTGTAGCACTGAGCGGCACGAACAAACATAGCTAATGTGAATCTGTAGAATAAGATAATTCTACTAAAATTTAGATGGCGCCAGTAATTTTTTTAATAAAAATAATATAGTTACACTTTTCGCCCGGCCAAGTAAATATTGTATTTGTTCAACAAAGAACAAATACAGAATTTGTTTGGTTGGGTGGAAGTGGGAGTGTATGTATGTCTTCTATCCTTTTTGGGTAGAACTTTTGTCCCTGTCTAATCTAACGGGAGAAATAATAAAATATTTTAAAGGTTAGTATTGGATAGTAACAGAACACTTCTGTTAGTTTTTCAACGGGTGATTAGCGTAAGGAGCGTCCGCTATCTTCAATTTTAGGGCTGAGAGCGGTTATCTCGCTAAATATGCATCTTACTGTAAAAACGCATATAACCAATTTTGTCAAGGAGAAAATTTTCAACAATTTTTGTTTAGATAATTTTTTTAATATATTAATAACAATCGAGTTATAAATATTCAAAAATTACCATGTTGGATGTGAAATTGGTTTTTTCGATTTTTCAGCCAAACTATTTATCGGAGGATAAAAGTGGTTATGAGCAAACTTGTAGCTCTTGTAATTCTCTATAAGATTTTGATACATATGTATATGTATAATGCATTTTCATAAGTATCAGTGGGTGCTAAAAGTCGAGTTGCGCCTTCTGTAACCGTACCAAAGTACCTGAAAATTTATAACATATGAAACTTATAGAGAATTTCAAGAGCTACAGATTTGCTTATCGTCCGATGAATAATTTGGCTGAAAAATGGAAAAAACCAATTTCACATCCAACATGGCTCTTTTTGAATTAACTCGATTGTTAATAATATATTAAAAAAATGATTCAAACTAAAATTGTTGGAAGTTTCCTCCTTAACAAAATTGGTTATATGCATCTTTATCTTAAGATGCATATTAAGCAACTCGCCTTTAAAATTCAAGGTAGCAGACACCCCTTACGCAAATCGCCCGGTGAAAAACTAACAGGAGTGTTCTGTTACTATCCACTACTACCCTTTAAAATATCACCCCGTGTACATTTATTGCAATTTACATTTATTATTTGAATGGACTATAATAATAATAAATAACAAAAAGACCAGATTTTTATTGTTAATTAATATCTTTGTGAGGTATAAATTGACAAATAGATATAACTTTAATGATTTATCATTACACAGGCCCACAAAAGAAAAAAAGTGGGCTGTGCTGGGGTTGAGACCTAACTCTTCTTATGAATTTTGGGATGCTGAATACGAATCTGTCATAAAAAAGGCATTTCGTCTGCTTATTTTGTTTCTACACTGAAAAAACTGTCTGGGGCCACAAAAAAAAGAGTGGTCTGTGCTGAGGTTTAGACCCACCTATTCTTCTGTATTTTGAGATGGTGAACAAGAATCTGTCATAAAAAATGCACTTCAATGGCTCATTTTTTTGTTACACTGAAATAATATGAGATTTTTACCATTTTAGACAGTTTTTTCAGTGTAGCAAAGAAATGAGCTAATAAAGTGCCTTTTTTATGACTGATTCATGTTCAGCATCCCAAAATACATAAGAGTAGGTGGGTCTCAACCCCAGCACAGACCACTTTTTTTATTTTGTGGGCCTGTGTAATTAATATCTTTGTGAGGTATAAATTGACAAATAGATATAACTTTAATGATTTATCATTACACAGGCCCACAAAAGAAAAAAAGTGGGCTGTGCTGGGGTTGAGACCCACCTATTCTTATGTATTTTGGGATGCTGAACACAAATCTGTTACAAAAAAGGCACTTCATAGGCTCATTTTTTTTCTACACTGGAAAAACTGTCTGGGGCCACAAAAAAAAGAGTGGTCTGTGCTGAGGTTTAGACCCACCTATTCTTATGTATTTTGAGATGGTGAACAAGAATCTGTCATAAAAAATGCACTTCAATGGCTCATTTTTTTGTTACACTGAAATAATATGAGATTTTTACCATTTTAGACAGTTTTTTCAGTGTAGCAAAGAAATGAGCTAATAAAGTGCCTTTTTATGACTGATTCGTGTTCAGCATCCCAAAATACATAAGAGTAGGTGGGTCTCAACCCCAGCACAGACCACTTTTTTTATTTTGTGGGCCTGTGTAATTAATATCTTTGTGAGGTATAAATTGACAAATAGATATAACTTTAATGATTTATCATTACACAGCCCACAAAAGAAAAAAAGTGGGCTGTGCTGGGGTTGAGACCTAACTATTCTTATGTATTTTGGGATGCTGAACACGAATCTGTCATAAAAAAGGCACTTCATCGGCTCATTTTTTTTCTACACTGAAAAAACAGCATGGGCCCACAAAAAAAATAGTCGTCTGTGCCGGCGTTGAGACCCACCTATTCTTATGTATTTTGGGATGCTGAACACAAATCTGTTACAAAAAAGGCACTTCATAGGCTCATTTTTTTTCTAGTTTGGAAAAACTGTCTGGGGCCACAAAAAAAAGAGTGGTCTGTGCTGAGGTTTAGACCCTCCTATTCTTATGTATTTTGAGATGGTGAACAAGAATCTGTCATAAAAAATGCACTTCAATGGCTCATTTTTTTGTTACACTGAAATAATATGAGATTTTTACCATTTTAGACAGTTTTTTCAGTGTAGCAAAGAAATGAGCTAATAAAGTGCCTTTTTTATGACTGATTCGTGTTCAGCATCCCAAAATACATAAGAGTAGGTGGGTCTCAACCCCAGCACAGACCACTTTTTTTATTTTGTGGGCCTGTGTAATTAATATCTTTGTGAGGTATAAATTGACAAATAGATATAACTTTAATGATTTATCATTACACAGGCCCACAAAAGAAAAAAAGTGGGCTGTGCTGGGGTTGTGACCTAACTATTCTTATGTATTTTGGGATGCTGAACACGAATCTGTCATAAAAAAGGCACTTCATCGGCTCATTTTTTTTCTACACTGAAAAAACAGCATGGGCCCACAAAAAAAATAGTCGTCTGTGCCGGGGTTGAGACCCACCTATTCTTATGTATTTTGGGATGCTGAACACAAATCTGTTACAAAAAAAAGCACTTCATAGGCTCATTTTTTTTCTACACTGGAAAAACTGTATGGGGCCACAACAAAAAGAGTGATCTGTGCTGAGGTTTAGACCCACCTATTCTTATGTATTTTGAGATGGTGAACAAGAATCTGTCATAAAAAATGCACTTCAATGGCTCATTTTTTTGTTACACTGAAATAATATGAGATTTTTACCATTTTAGACAGTTTTTTCAGTGTAGCAAAGAAATGAGCTAATAAAGTGCCTTTTTTATGACTGATTCATGTTCAGCATCCCAAAATACATAAGAGTAGGTGGGTCTCAACCCCAGCACAGATCACTTTTTTTATTTTGTGGGCCTGTGTAATTAATATCTTTGTGAGGTATAAATTGACAAATAGATATAACTTTAATGATTTATCATTACACAGGCCCACAAAAGAAAAAAAGTGGGCTGTGCTGGGGTTGAGACCTAACTATTCCTATGTATTTTGGGATGCTGAACACGAACCTGTCATAAAAAAGGCACTTCATCGGCTCATTTTTTTTCTACACTGAAAAAACAGCATGGGCCCACAAAAAAAAATAGTCGTCTGTGCCGGCGTTGAGACCCACCTATTCTTATGTATTTTGGGATGCTGAACACAAATCTGTTACAAAAAAGGCACTTCATAGGCTCATTTTTTTTCTACACTGGAAAAACTGTCTGGGGCCACAAAAAAAAGAGTGATCTGTGCTGAGGTTTAGACCCACCTATTCTTCTGTATTTTGAGATGGTGAACAAGAATCTGTCATAAAAAATGCACTTCAATGGCTCATTTTTTTGTTACACTGAAATAATATGAGATTTTTACCATTTTAGACAGTTTTTTCAGTGTAGCAGAGAAATGAGCTAATAAAGTGCCTTTTTTATGACTGATTCATGTTCAGCATCCCAAAATACATAAGAGTAGGTGGGTCTCAACCCCAGCACAGACCACTTTTTTTTATTTTGTGGGCCTGTGTAATTAATATCTTTGTGAGGTATAAATTGACAAATAGATATAACTTTAATGATTTATCATTACACAGGCCCACAAAAGAAAAAAAGTGGGCTGTGCTGGGGTTGAGACCTAACTATTCTTATGTATTTTGGGATGCTGAACACGAATCTGTCATAAAAAAGGCACTTCATAGGCTCATTTTTTTTTCTACACTGAAAAAACAGCATGGACCCACAAAAAAAATAGTCGTCTGTGCCGGCGTTGAGACCCACCTATTCTTATGTATTTTGGGATGCTGAACACAAATCTGTTACAAAAAAGGCACTTCATAGGCTCATTTTTTTTCTACACTGGAAAAACTGTCTGGGGCCACAAAAAAAAGAGTGGTCTGTGCTGGGGTTTAGACCCACCTATTCTTATATATTTTGAGATAGTGAACAAGAATCTGTCATAAAAAATGCACTTCAATGGCTCATTTTTTTGTTACACTGAAATAATATGAGTTTTTGACCATTTTAGACAGTTTTTTCAGTGTAGCAAAGAAATGAGCTAATAAAGTGCCTTTTTTATGACTGATTCGTGTTCAGCATCCCAAAATACATAAGAGTAGGTGGGTCTCAACCCCAGCACAGACCACTTTTTTTATTTTGTGTGCCTGTGTAATTAATATCTTTGTGAGGTATAAATTGACAAATAGATATAACTTTAATAATTTATCATTATTAATTACAAATTTGCTTGTCTATAAATTATGCTAGGTACAATAAAAAAGTAAATGTAGATACATTATGCTAATGGTTTACCTTACCAGCCTCCATTGGGTAGGAATGCAAAAGTTGAACTTACCTGCAAAAAAAAAAAAAAAATAAGTATAAGATATGCAAAATAATTACATTAATTAGGTATATCGTCGGTTTTACTGCAATACGTGCTATACGAAAAATTTTAATTTTAATGTTTGCTATTAGAGCACTCGATGAATAGGCTGTGTACTTAGACTATAGCCTATTAATTTTTACATACAGATCATCCAACCATCTTGTATACACTCCATAGTAAAATTTGTATTATTTTATAGCCTGTACACCAAACGTGGTGGGAAGAATAAGTTACCTGTCACTGCCAATACAGTGCTCTAACAGCAAACAACCAAACAAACAAAAAAAAAACAAACAAACGAGCTTTATTACTAGTTTACATAGATTTTTACCCGGAGATCTGAGAAAATAATAACGAATGTTTTCACGTACTAAATCCAAATAAATGTACAAAATAAGTCTTTTTATAGGTTTTTTAACATTGAAAAAAGAAGTAATTGAACCACTTGTAATTAACATAAAAAGCCTATCGAAATCAACTGTTAAATATACAAATTAAGCAAATTAACTAGGCAAACGTGAGTTGCAAACATCCTTAAAATACTCGAAATATACCTACAATTTTAGCAGTAATGAACTACTACAGTAGGTGTAAAAAATGGTTCCTTTATGTGACCCGACACCAAGAAACCCACCTAGTATGTAAAATTTACGTATTTATTTTTTTTTTCGGATTCTTATAAAAAAAACTTTTTTACATAAGAATCCCAACAGTTTAACTGGTGAATCGATTATCGATGATCGATCGTATTTCTATAAGGGAACGTTCAAGTATTACGTAACACTCCTAGGGGGGTGGGGGTCATTTTGGAGTGTTACGCCCATGTTAATGGTATAGGAAAATAGTGTTACAGGGGGGGGGTCCCAAATGATCAAAATTTGCGTTACGTAATACTTGAACGTTCCCTAATATGTAAAAATCGACAGATTTTAATCTTTTAAAAAAATAGTCAAAAGGAGCTTTAAGATTATGTTAAAAATCGACTGTTATAGAGTCTTTTGGTTAGATATAGATTAAGCTCATTAAAAATAACAAATAATACTCTCAGGGGCAAAACAGCTATTTACAGTGGGATATTATCTACGCAGAAGGGACGCCAACGATAAAAACGACGATGACATCGACGATGACTATGATGTCGAAGATGAAAAGGATACAATTTTCAAAAATTCGGGAAAGCATTGCATTTGTGCAAAAAAAATCATTTTTTTTGCTCATTTTTGCGTTTTATGACGTTTCGAGCAAAAAACAATTGGATCAATGTCGGTCTGTCTGGGAATTCTTGTCAACACGATAATTTAAGAAGGCTTTAAGCTAGAGACTTAAAATTTGTCATACACGTATGTTACCCAAAGTTCTCGCTCGAGATTGTTTTTGCTGCTGCAAGGGAAAAATACATTTAAAAATTTCTATATAGGGGGTTTAAGGTTGCTGAAATTGAATCTAATAATAAAAATTTTCTCCACTCCACCCCCGCGGGGTAGAGAGGGTTAATAGGGGTTTTTGGGGTTGACGAAACTGAATCTGATAATAAAATTTTTCTAATTCACCCTCTGAGGGGTGGGAGGTAGTTTTTTTGAAAATTGATATATTGGGGTCGCTAATAACTTGGCTTATGGAATAAGAAAAGCAATCTATCTAGCCAAATATTACAACCTGTCAATGTTTATATCTGTAATTTTATGTATAAAATTGTTTTTATGTATTTAAAATAGGATGTATAACGTCCAACTTTATGGTAAAATGTTTGCAGATGTGTTGACAAATGAGAGACTTTGAATTTTAATTTGTAAGTAAAATTTTTTTTTTTTGCATAATGGCAGAAAATATTTTGCTCATACCTTAATTTATTGTTGTTAATTATGTTAATTCAGTATTTATAAATTAAAGGTTCGAAAACGATAGAAAGGCCCTATCGAAACGTCACAATTTAGAGAAAAGAAGTTTTTTAATGGAGCTCTCTACAACTAGAATTATAAAACAAAAGACGTCTACCCTATCTCTATCTCATTTGTTCTACACTTCCCAGCCAACCAAATAAATACTGTATTTGTTTTTCATACAACAAATACAGTATTTATTTGGTTGGCCGGAAAGTGTAGCACTGAGCGGCACGAACGAACATAGCTAATGTGAATCTGTAGAATAAGACAATTCTACTAAAATTTAGATGGCGCCAGTTATTTCTTTAATAAATTAATATAGTTACACTTTTCGCCCGGCCAAGTAAATATTGTATTTGTTCAACAAAGAACAAATACAGAATTTGTTTGGTTGGGTGGAAGTGGGAGTGTATGTATGTCTTCTATACTTTTTGGGTAGAACTTTTGTCCCTGTCTAATCTAACGGGAGAAATCGCCATTGAATACCCCCCGATACCCCAAAAACCTAAACTACAATATTATACTACGGGAAGAAATCATCTAACTATGAGGGAAAAATAATTGAGAAGGGTAAAAGATCCTTATTTGAAATATTAATAGAGTATTTATAATGAGGTGCAAGATAAAAATAAAAATAAAATTAGTAAACTGGTGTAATTACACACCTTAGTACATAAAAATGCAGTTCGAATAAATTAAAATCGAACGATTTTACGTGTTTATAATTATATGACAAAATTATTATTTATAATAAACAAGCCAGTAATTACTGCAATATATTAATAATAAATTAAATAAAATATGAAATGTTCTACATTCTTTATACGCCATAAATCAAAAGTAATAAAAACAAAACGGGTTTTCCTCAGAAATTTCATATAAAAATTGTCATTTACGTAACAAGTGCACAAAATTATTCTTTGCTGGTTGAGTGGATAGATTACATTACATTACATTTTTGTTTAACCCCGTACTATTCTATTTAATTAAGCATCCCCTAAGTCCAGGACTTGTGTGGGCTAGTAGTAGAGAGAACCACCAGCTTTAATTGACTTTTGAACCAATACAGTACAAGCCATCACTCACCGTCTGAAAGCATAGAAGAGCCTGAGTAAAAATATTCAAAATATTTACAAGGCTGAACCACACCAGTAGCTTACCTTTTAAAGCAGGTTCGAACTACCTTTGAGAAGGGAACAAACAGAACGATTCCTAAAGCAGATATTAAGCGCTCACATGCTGTTTATAGACTACGCTGGTCACAAGCAAACCCAAACCTAATAGTAGTGCTTTGATGGTAGGCTCCAGGCCTGACAACTAGGCTCCAATGGCCCTATTTGTATAGGGTATACCCTAAATTACTGGACTACCCTCCACCCTGCTAAATCTACTTGATTTCATAGTGAAGTCTGGGACTTCTTACCAGGTAAGGGAGTTACACCCCCTCTTCGAAGTGTAGCTACTCCAAAAGTGTTGTACCTCATGCCCCTCATCGCCCTATGAAGTGGTATGATGTATCCTCCTTCCTCTTAAATCTTGAGTATACTGGATCATTCTTGATCTTTATCATTGTGAGGTGTTCATTAAACCTATAGTGACGAGTAAGGATCCCTGTAATTAAGACTCGCAGCTTAATACTGGTAGCTAGAGAGACTAGCGCAGCTAGGAGTTTCCAAGACATTTTTTGTCTGCCTGCACCCGCTTACAATATTCCTCTGGTTTCTTCTGAGCCCAAATATTTAGGACAGTCTGTTGATAGTAACAACTTGTTACCTGTTTCCTTGTACATTTACTGTTACCTTGCCCTTTAACATCCCTTTATTGTATCAGGCCAATTTAGAGTTAGCGTTTAGAGTTAGCAGTTAGAGTTAGAAGTTAGAGTTAGCTAGTTAGATTTAGGAGTACGGATGCGCTACATTTCTGGTTAAGTAGCCTATAAAAATTACGGGCCTGTTTTATTTATGAACCCAGTCCCTTTTCGTGCTGAACGACTAATTTATAAATAGTGGAAAAATACATACATATCTACGAAAGGTATACAAATAGCAATTATTATTTTGTGCGGTTAGTAATGTTTACAAATTACTATAATGTCTAAACAAAATTACAACAATAAAGTTTTGTATAAATCTCTTATTAATTATGGGAAAAAAAATGAATGTCTTTATATTGACAAATGAGGTTAAAATTAAAACTCATTAAAAGAAAGTTAAATTGAATTAATTATTTAATCATACAGCTACTATAACAATTTGCTATAGTTGTAACCAGTAAATAATTTACTTGTCTATTTATTATAAAATGTCACATTTTTGGATATAATTAGACAATTACAGTTGACAATCGTGTGAAGTCTCCATTAAATCTTTATTTGGTATTATTATATTTTTATTATACACACTTATATAGCATATAATGCCTAGTTAAACTCATAGTCCCTATTTTGAAACAAAGGAATGTCGTTCAATATAATTTTCACGGTATTCAACGAGAATTTGCACCTACATACAAGAGTACATACTCTCTCTTACATCATCAGTAGTTTGTTTGGATCTTTAAGAGACATGCGCAGTGCCTCATTTGTCTAAAATAGAATTAGTTTGAATGGATAATTGGGGGGATGAGTCTTTGCTGACTGATGCTGGAGTTGCATCTGTCATAAATTGGCGTTGAGGGCGGGGGAAGAAGTGGGAGGGGGATTAGGAGGAATGGAATAGGGAGACGAAAATTACTCTCTCTCTCTCTCTCTCTCTCTCTCTCTCTCTCTCTCTCCCCCTCCCTCTCCCCCTCCCTCCCTCCCCCCTACCCATGAGTGCCATACAACGTTTTATCCAATAAATAGCTTAGGAATTTATATTTTTATTAAAAATTTTATTGACATTTACAAGAAAATAATTTGACAAGTGACAGTTGAGTAAAATAAATAATTATCCACTCAATAAAGTAAAAGCCACGCGGGGGTTATTATTGAGTTTATCTATTTAAAATAAAGCTGGTAATTGTCTTATTATCTGTATGTATTGGATAAAAAATATTTATTATTACATAATGTCGATTGTCACTTAATTTTCTATTGATTTGTTGGGCGGATTCATGTAGAGCCCCAAATAAGCTAAAGCTTGTGCTAGGAGCTCTCCATTAATTTTAAAACAAAAAAATATATATAGAAAATAATTTCCTCTTCTTTAGTTTAGTTGCGTGGAACCATTTATTTCTTGTAAGAAATTAGTATACGTCGCGATATACCCATAATAATAAAAAAGTCTTATAAAAAGAGGGTATAACATTTATAAAACAGACAGATCTAAATAATATAATATTAAATTAATTCAGCACATTAACTTTTATTAAATCGCGCATTAAACTGGTTCTCAGATCCTATCAATGGATATCGAATATTAGGAATGCCAATTCGCTAAAGTACCTACACATCAGGTTTATGTCCCATGTTAAATGTATCAGAAATATAAGTAGGTATCTGGGATGAGAATTTTAAATTTTTTCCCAGCAGAGGCCTTTGAGCAGACACATAAAGAATTAAACTACTAATCCCAGAGTCACAATGAAATGATACATTATTATATTAAAACTGTTACTCATAGAAGTTTTTTTTTTAAATAAATTAATGTTATTAATAACAATTACACGGAAAGAAATTAGTGGGCTCTGCGCTATACATTATAAGATATTTGGTAACAGTGGCAAATTATAGTGATTTAAGCTATAGATTATAAGGGACACAATAACTAATAATGTTAAAAATAAATTGGAAACGATTATATATACTACATACACGATTATATTTATTACAGGCACTATTATAAATTTACAGAAATTTTATTATATTATAAAAATTATTAGCACGGACAATAATTAAATCTATTTAAGCTATAAATGCCATACTATTTGTTATATTTTATTATTCACTAAACAATTAAAGTATTTCATATAAATTTTTACACTGACTGCCATAATTGTAAGAGAAAGCCTTGTATTTATATAATAAGCGATTATAATTTGCTTGGTATGTGTGTTATAGCGCTCCTAGCTATAATTTTTTTTCCGTGTATGAGGTTGTTTTTAACCACTATGGTAAGAACAGGATCAGTTATTAGTTCACGAATTAAGAGATGCCAGTTTCTCGTGGAATATTTTAGTCAGCAGGTAGGGAAAAAGGATAAATGTTTATCCCGAGGTTTATCCAAGAATTTTTTGTCTATGACATTGCAGCATATATTGGTATGGTGGCTTTCGCACAGATTGTTGAAAATTAAAAATACTTATTAAAAATAAGCATATCTGTATTGAGAGCGTACAAATTGGTTTGGACTTTTATAATTTGATTTGTCGTGTCGGTACTAGGTGCTGGCTTCGAGACAAAAATTTTTGTCCGCCTGTGTATATAGATAATTCTTATCAGATTACAGGTCTGACAACATCTAATGTAGTAATTTTTGTGCAACATTAGATGGCGCCACAAGTTTGTACGCTCTCAATACAGATACGCTTATTTTTAATAAGTATTTTTAATTTTCAACAATCTGTGCGAAAGCCACCATACCAATATATGCTCACTGATGATCGCAAAAAATCGTGAAATAGCAGCTATACGACATTTTAATAGGGATTTTCTCATTGATTGTGAAAATTCTGTAGAAGAGCAGTGCATTTTCTTTATACATAATTATTATGTTAAAAAATAAATGTTTTGAATATTATTACTAATTCTAGAAAAATATATGTATGTGAGTCACGCATAAAATTTTAATGTTAATTAATTGCTTTATCATAATTAATAACGATTATATAAATAGTATTACATTTTCAAACATTTAAATTTGAGGTTATGTCAAAAAGTAGAATAATGTTTCTATTAAAATTCTATTAAAGCCCTCTGTTAAAAAGAATTACCATTATTTTAAGTAGGTATACCTGGTATACCATCGTAGTATGTAATTTGTATTAGTTTCACGAAAGTCCTCATTTGTTTTAAGCTGGCATAATTTAGAAAAAAAAATATATTTACAAAAAATAGAACCATTAAAATATGTAGGTATATCTACGCATTACTTTCAAGTAGTTTTAAAACTACTATTTTCTATTATTATTATTATTATTATTATTATTATTATTATTATCATTATTATTATTATTATTATAGGAGAAGCAATCGTTTAGATTTACGACTAAAATACCGATGAAAACAGCATATTTAATATCTTTATAATAGATGGCGCACAATACTACATTGTCCATGCACAAGAGAAATTATTCCAATAAAAAGAGAATTTCTTCGAAGTTCTTTACTAAATTAGAGTGAGTGACAGTGAAGAGGTCAGACGTCGCCCAGCAGATTTCCATTGAGTAAGATTATTTTGGTATATAATTATTCTAACTAACATATGCTCACTTGTAAGCTTGCTTGCTAAGTGCTGCAGCCCTTTTCACACTGTGGACTTAAGCCAATTCCCACGAACCGCTGAGGCTGGCGGTTTGGTGTGTTAAAGGTTCCCTGAGACCCCAACCACTAACAATTAGTGCTTAACACTACACCCCCCCCCCCCGCCCGGGGCCTCCAAGGCCCCCGAGAACTCTACTTCTATTTTTACTCCCCAATCAAAAATCACTATGGCTGATACCCCCGAAAAACCCAACAGCGACGCCACCATGGCAAATTTCCCAAATCAGCAAATGTCCGTCTACTTCCAAGACCAAATTAAGGCCCAGGCAGAACACTACAAAATCCAAGCTGAACAACATAAAGATCAGCTAGAATTCCTTCAGACTCAATTAGCCACCGCAAACGAAACCATAAGCGGACTCCGAGAGGAAATTTCCCGCCTCTCCTCTCAAATAGGGACACTAATAGCCCAAAAAGACAAAACCCCCGCTCAAGAGCCCTCCGACGCCCCCGATCAATTCGAAACGGACATGTCCGTAGTAGAGACCGATTCGGACGCAGTCCGATCCCCCCTTGCCTCCCCGCGCAAGCGCCTAAACCGGCGCAGAAGGAAACACAAATTGAATTCAGACCACGAAAACAAACCCGCTAAGACCCAAAAAACCCCCGGTAAAGCGACTGCTTCCGAAGAAGTCGCTAACCCCTCCGGATCAGGGCCCCAACCCCCCGTTACGGCCCCTGTAAACCCAAAAATCCAAGCTACTGGCCCAGGAACCCCCCCCGACCAGGAAGCCCACAAAACCCCCAAAATCCCCCCCATCATCATCCGAGCCCCTGAAAAATGGCTAGCTCTGTCCCGCCATTTCAACTCGCAAAAAGTTAACATCCTCCACGCGAAAAATACCTCCGAAGGAGTTCAAATTCGCACACAGACCAGTGACGACTTCCGCAAAGTCACTAGGCACTTAGATGCCGAAAAAATCCCATATCATAGTTTTACCCTCCCGGAGGACAAGGCAATCCACGCCGTAATCCGGGGAATCCCCACCCAGATAGACGTCGCAGACGTCCAAGCCGCTCTTATCGAGCGTGGCTACCTCCCCACGTCAGTCGCGAGAATGACGCGTACTAAAGACAAGACCCCCATGCCCCTGATCCTAGTCATCCTTCCCAAGGTGACAGGACAACAGCACCCCATATTCAAAGAGACTAGGCTTTTACACCTAGTCATAAAGGTCGAAAGTCAGACCTATAAACCCAAATTCAGGCAATGTCACAAATGCCAACTCTTCGGCCACTCCCAGGCCAATTGCAACGCCCCGGCCAAATGCGTAAAATGCGCACAAGACCACCACACAACAAAATGTGAAAAACCCCGCCACACGGACGCAAAATGCGCCAACTGCCTGGGCCCCCACACGGCAAACTATCATAAATGCCCCAAACACCCATCAAACATCGCTCCAACCCGTACAAGGGTCATACCCCCAACCCAAAAATTCACCCCGGGCATCTCCTACGCCCAAAAGGCAACTAACGCCGCCACCCCACAACAACCCAAGGCGGCCCCAGGTCCCAGCGCAAATCCCCCCAATATTTTTGATCAATCCCAAATTTCAAAAATCCACACCTTCATGCAAGAATTCGCCAGCTTCATGCAGGCTTTTGGCTCCCTTCAACTACCCAATCTAGGCCCCCATAATGTCTAGACAAACAAAACCTAGAGCCCTTAAAATAGTCACCTGGAACGCTGATAGCCTCAATTCAAAAAAACCGGAACTCATAGAATTTCTACACGAAAATCAAATAGATATAGCCCTCATCCAAGAGACTGGTCTTAAACCACATCATAGGGGTACCATACCCAACTATTCCTGCTACCGTAACGATAGACTCCAGGACCGCAAAGGAGGCACAGCAATCTATATCAAAAAACACATATCTCACGATCTTCTTCATGCGCCCCCCACACAAAGCGATCAAGTCGAAACTACCTCCATATTCGTCAACATGCACGACAATTCCAAATTCAGGATCGTGTCCCTCTACAAACCCCCAAATAAGGAGGTCAGACCCGCCGACTTCGAAGGCTACTTTAACGACAATCATCCAACAATCCTAGCCGGAGACTTGAATTGCAAACACGCCCTTTGGCACTCTAGAACAACTACGGCCAACGGCCGTAGGCTTTACGAAATATTACAACGTAACCATATAATGGTTACCGCACCTGATTCCCCAACCCACTATGGCCACGGCCTTCCTGATATCCTTGACATCGTTTTGTATAAAAACACGACACTAAACATTAACATCGAACTAAGACACGAACTAAGCTCCGACCACCTTCCAATCATTATCACGGCAGGAGGCATACCAACCGCAAATCACACCAAAAAAACCGTTTACAACTTCTCCTACATATCCGAACTCCTAGAAAGCAACACCAAAATCAATTCAATAAATTCCGTCCAAGAACTAGATATTGCAGTAACCACCCTCACCAATACCATAAAATCCGCAATGGACAGCGCCAAATTAATCAAAAAAGTAGATATCCAAAACCCACAGGACCTTCCCCGAGATCTCAAAGACTTAATCAGAGAGAAAAACCGACTTCTTCGTCGTGCACGCACCCTCCAAGACCCCCATATTAAACGCGAAGCAAACAGACTTACCCAGGAAGTCAAAGACCGACTAAACGTACTAGCAAATTCCCGCTGGGAGGGAAAAATAAAGTCACTCAACCCCCAGGATAGATCACTTTGGAGAATGGCCAAAACCCTATCCCTCGACCACCAACGAGGCATGCCCCCAATTCACGGCGAAAGAGGAGTCGTCTACTCCACCCCCGAAAAAGCCGAAGCATTTGCTGACGCAATGCGGAAACAATTTCAACCAAACCCTCCAATCCCCCCCGACTCCGACTCCGAATCAGAGACCGACTCCGAGCCCGACTCGGACGACGAGAACTACGAGCAACTCATGCATGAAAGAGACATAAACCACATCTATAATAGAGTCACTAACCAAGTCGAAAACGACATTATCACCCCCACATCCCCTGAGGAAATCAAACGCATCATCAAAAATCTCCCAAAAAGGAAAGCCCCCGGTCCCGACCAAATACCGAATAAAATTCTTAAAATACTCCCCCGGAAAACCATTATGGAAATCGTTAACATTGTTAACGCAATGCTCAGACTGCGCCACTTTCCAAAGCCCTGGAAAAACGCAGACGTAATAGTAATCAAAAAACCCGGACAAAATCCAACTTTTGCTGAAAGCTACCGCCCCATAAGCCTCCTTTCCTCCCTAGGCAAAATAGCCGAGAAAGTCATACTAACCAGACTTCAAACTCTAGTTGAAGAACTAAATCTCCTTCCAAATGAGCAATTCGGCTTCCGAAGCAGACACTCCACAGTCCACCAGGTAGCTCGCCTGGTAGACTCTGTAACGGACGGACTAAATAGGCGCGAAGCCGCGGGACTGATCCTCCTGGACATCGCAAAAGCCTTCGATAAGGTTTGGCACAAAGGTCTTGTAGCCAAACTCCACTTTCTCGGCCTCCCCCCAGGCATCACCAAACTCATAGCCTCCTTCCTCAAAGGCAGAGATTTTCAAATAAAAATAGGCGACTGTAAGTCCAACACCCGCCGCATCAGAGCTGGCGTTCCACAAGGTTCCCCACTATCCCCCCTTCTGTACAACCTCTTTACGGCAGATATTCCAAAAACACAGGGCGCTGAACTAGCCCTGTTCGCCGATGACACCGGCATCCTAGCAAAAGCCAGAAACCCCCAGCGCATCCATATCGCCCTCCAGCGCCAAATGGATGCCCTAATCAAATGGTTCTCCAAATGGAAAATCAAAGTAAACGCCAATAAAACCAAAGGCATCCTAATCTCTAGGATTAGAAGAGGCCCACCCCAACCCATTCAGATAAATGGCCAACCCATTAACTGGGAAAACCATGCCAAATACCTCGGCATTACAATCTCCAAAAACTTGACGTGGGATCAGCACGTCAAAAACACCCTCCAAATAGCAAATTGCCGCCTCTCCAAACTCTACCCCTTAATAGGCAGAAAGAGTCCCCTATCCATTAAAAACAAACTTCTTCTCTACAACCAAACCCTAAAGCCGGTACTTCTTTACGGAGCCCCAGCCTGGAATAAAACCACCCTTAACAAAGCGCTCTCAGCAAAACTTCAGGCCTTCCAAAACAAGGCACTCAGAATATGCCTCGATGCCCCCTGGTTCATGAGGAACAACCAGATACACAGAGATCTCGAAATGCCCCTCCTAAAAACGGAAATCATCCGCTACAGCACGTCTTTTATACAAGACAATTTAGACCACCCAAACCCCCTCATTTCAAACTTTCTAGATTACGATCATGAAATACACAACACTCACAAAAAGATCAAAAACGTCCTCAACCAGTAATGGTACCCACTAATACAGGACAGATGCATTCCCAGCATCAGTGAGATAGTCTCACTCCTCCCACACATCCCTCCTCTCCCTATCACATCCCTCCCCATCCCCCTCCCACCCACTCCACAGCGCCAAATTATGACAGATGCAAATCGCATCAGTGAGCAGAGACTCACTCCCCCCCAAATTATGACAGATGCAACTCGCATCAGTGAGCATAGACTCACTGCCCCAAATTTCAATTCAGATTAAGTATTATTTTTTAGATAAATGAGCCATAGGCTGCGCCTGTCTCTTAAAGACCCAAACAAACTATTGATGATGAGTTCTTTACTAATTATTATAATTTGATAATAATATATCGTGACATTTGTAATTATTTGGTTACCAAATAATTACAAATTTTAGTATTATGGCCTAATATGAGATATTCTACAGCTCTGGGCGACATTTTTTGACTGTCCACTAAAGAATATTCTCTATAGAATATTCTATTTAGTCAATGGCTAAGACCACCTTGTATATGTACAAACATCTAACTACTGTAAATGGTTAATAAGATTTACGTCAAATGAATACCAAATTCGTATTTATCCATATTTTTATAATTCCTCATGGGAATTGGTATGTTTTCCAAGTAACCTATTCACTAAGATCTTGTCGAAAAATAAAAATGCCACTAATATATTCCATGATCGTCCTAAAAATCTGATTGATATACAACGTGCATATATGAAAAGTGCAACATTCATAAGGGACCAATTACTATAATCTTTATTTTACAGGACAGACAAAAATATGCCTCGTATTTCGCTTTTTAAAAAATTAACTGTGCAATGGGCAAAAATATGAATATTTTTTTCCTGAAAATATTTTTAATATATATATTATACAGATTTAACGATAATATATATTGTATAGATTTTTTTAATGTGGAATATTTTTACCTCGAATTTAACTTAAAATAGATATACTTATATACTTATACTTATTACTATTAACAATGTTGTTTCTACCTTAAATATATATTTTACATGTATTAGGTGTAGGGGACATTTTCCACTAAAAATACGTTTTGTTAAAAATTTTAAAATATATAAATATCTCGACTTTTAAAAACTGGCGAATAATGAACTGTGATTGTAAAATAAAGATTATGGTATTTGGGCCCCACCCCAACATTTAATGCGGCGCAACATTTTCAAAACCCCCTCCCATTTGGTACGTAACATTTTTTTTACAAAAAGTAAAGAAATTGAAAGGAAATTTTGCTTTAAGGCTTAAACAGCTTTTTAACCGGTTATTGCTTCCGTGTTTTAACCAAAAACCGGTCTGAGGTAATTTCCGCAACCGGTTAACCGAAAACCGGTTATTGCCTATGGTTTTCCATATCTATTTTTTTTTGTTTAGAGGATTTAGTGAAGGCCGTGTGCAATAAAATTTGCAACGAATCCGTACATCATTAGGCCTACATCATTGTTAAAAAAAAAGTCCAAACATGATCCAATATACACTTTTTAAGTTTATAATTTTTTAAGTGTTATGTACGTAACATTTTTAATGACACCCACCCCCCCCTGACGTAATACTTAAACGTTCCCTTATGGATGTTGCACTCTTCAAATGTATTTTACCATTGAATAACAATGAGCCACACGATATCTATCACTCAAACTGACTTGTCCATACGGTTTTTCGCAATGGAGGTAAAAATGAGCATGCATGTTCGCTTATACAGACTTCAGCCGAAGTCATGCTCTGGGATTGCTTTGAAATTCATGTCAATGCAAGGGCAAGGGTTACTGACATCCATTTATATGCTCAAGTAGCATACACTTATTTATATGTTCGAAAGTCTATTCCAAAAGAAGACTGAGTAATTTAAAAGTAGCTAGCTTTTAACGAAAAATATAAACTTAATATTGCCAAAACATATCGCCCTCTAAAAAATTAGAAACTGATGACCAAAAAAAAATAACCCACTTACGAGCAAACTTCAGTGTCATGCACTTACTTGATGACCATAAAAATACACTGCCCAGTAAAAGAGCTTTCCCATTTTTCACCTCCGTGAAATAGATTTTTTTATTCAGATTCACTTTCAGCAACCTCAAAAACCCCAATATACGAATTTTCACGAAAACTACTCCCGCCCTTCAGGGGGTGGAGTTAAAATTTTTTTATTATCAGATTTACTTTCAAAAAGTCCAATATAACAATTTCCACGAAAATAAACCCCCGTCCCTCGGGGGGTGAAGTTAGATTTTTTATATTATCAAATTCACCTTCAGCAACCTCAAAAACCCCAGAATACAAATTTTCACGAAAAAAAATTAGAAAAAATTTTCTGTCAGATTCGTCGACCCCAATATACCAATTTTGACGAAAATATTAAAAATATTTAAAAATATTTACCCCCTCACACCCTGGGGGTGGATTTAGAAAAAGTTTATTATCAGATTTCAATTTCAGCAACCTTAAAAACCCCTATACAACAATTTTCAATTTTTTGTAAAGAAAATGCATTTTCCCCATTTGCCCCCCTTGCCGCACCCCAATGATCAGCAAAACCAATCCCGGGCGAGAACTTTTGGTAAGATACCTGTATGCCAAATTTAGTGTCTAGCTTAAAGCGTTGTTAAGTTATCGTGTTGACAAGATTTCCCGGACAGACCGACCGATCAAGCGATTTTTTTTTGATCGGAATCGATTTTTATCGACATAAAACGTCGTAAAACTCAAAAATAAGCAAAAAATTTTTTTGAAATTTTTTGCATGAATAGAAGGCTTTCCCGAAATTTTGAAAATTTTCAAAATGGGAAAGCAAAAGTCTTCAACTAAAAATTTGCCGCCCCCTACAATTTTCCGACAATTGCCTAATAAAAACGCCCTGTTAAAATATTAATTATAATAGTTATTTATATACCAAGGGACTAAACTGGCTGTTTTAGTCCCGCTGCATTAGTGTTTCCTGAGCGAGCGTAGCGAGCGAGGGAAACAGAAATGCAAGGGACAAGTTTAGTCCTGATGTATATACACTATTTTTTGCAGGACCAAACATAATTTAGGTAGGTAGATAAAATTAAAATTAAAAACCACGCGTCTAAAATCGGTTGTTTTATTTTCGTAATTTAATCAAGATGCCTGTAAATTGCGAAAAGTCAGTTTCATGGCTATCGCGATTTCAATTGTTTTTTAATATGGTTGACACAAACGTCAAAAAAATGGACGAAGATGATAAATTTTAAGTTATGTATAAATTGTTATAACAATGTTATTTTTAAAGGTTTTCTTTGTTAAAATCAAATAAATTGGTTTGAATCGCTAATTTATTACAAAACACGACCAAACCTAATTTTTGAACCAGCAAAGCACATAGTAAGTATAATATTTTAATATTATCAAGGTTGCCGTGATTTTTATTCCCTAGGGAGAAAAACGGCAAGTTTAGTCCCGAAAATGAAAGCGTAAAATTAGGTTTTAGTCGTGCAAAAAATAAAGTTAAATACACGAGAAGGTAGGTATACATTTAGATAGACTGCAATTAGCAATTTGTAACCTAAAAAAGAATGTTAAAACTTATATTTTATTGATAGAAACCGTCGGAGAAGTTAAATTAATAAATAAGCAATAACTCATTATAAAAAAAAACATCGTCATCATTGTTCGTTTAAATTAAAAAATTGCTTTGAGTGTGTCCCTTAAATAACCAGTTTTTTATGGAAAAACTATTATAATTATAAATCTCTTTAACCCTTTCAGGACGGTTGACATATATATCTGACAGTGGGAAAATTGCCACACAGACGGCTGACCGATATATAGGTCAGGCTTTTTTCAGGCTTTAAAGGCTGCTGTATAATAAATCAGCCAGAATTGAAAAATTGAATTGGCTGTGGGCCGACTGACTGAGAGGCGCGCGCGCGTCAAATCATATGGAAATCTTGTCGCTACGTGTTTTTAAGTGTTTTAGTTGCATTCAAAATGTCGTGCGAACAAGAAGCTGGGGCTTCGCGAAAAAAAACAAAAATAAATAATAACGCTACAAGCTATATTTAGGAATATTTTGGAGAAGTTTGATTATATCTTTTAATATTTTTCAAATGTTTATTAGTTAAAAAAATATATTTTGAATTAAAATAAAGTTTTTTGATTAAAAAAAGTAATTTTTTGCGTTTTTATAAAGGGTCCCACAAGTATATTTCTGTGACCGATATATATGACATTCGTCCACAGGGCACGTGAAAAACAGCCGTCAGCAAAATGGTGCCGTCCTGAAAGGGTTAACACTGTTTATGCAGCGTATAGAGAATAAATGCTGTAGCAATTAAACGATTAAAAACTTTAGTGGTTTTCAGGAAAAAATAGTAAAAAAAAGTTTTCTTATTTTCTGCTTTAAAGTATGAAATTTGTCATTAAGATGTACCGTCTATTTATACGACAAAGAATTAATATGAGAATTAAACTTGAAAAGAAACGTCATAGAAATAAAAGGAAAAAAAACATAACAATACGTGATTTCATAGAATACCAATTCTTTCCCAAGACTTTTTCTAATGGATTAAAAAACAATTTAATTAATTAAAATAGTTTTACACTGACATAAAGTTATTAATAATAAATCGTTTACTTACAACCGGTATATGTGCAACACCGCCAGAAAAGGGCCTATATGTATAATATTATTATTATTATTAAGGACAGAAATTTTTAATTTTAAACAAAATTATAAAAATATTAATTTATTATTATTAGTATTAATATTATTTAGTTTAATTGTCGCTTACACTTTACGAGATATAAACGATTTTAGAAGTTGTTTTTAATTTACTGCGTGCGTTGTATATTTTATTGATCCAAAACAAAAGTTGTATAGTTTATGGATTCAAAATACAAAAACCGTATTTTGCAGGGATTCAAAATAAAAAAGTTGAATATTTCACGAAAAGGTGAGTACCTTTTTTTTAGTCATTAACTTATTTTGACACTTTTACGTTAAATTTACTTTTATCGGAGAGTTTTTTGCCATTTCGTCGTAGGTTTCTTACCGTGTGTCAGACTATAAAAGGTGAACAGAAGGGCGTATATTGTCCCAACCAAATAAGCATGGATGTCTGCAATGTTTAATCTGTTCTAAATTAGCCAGAAACTTGAAATTTGGAATTTATATAAAGATACAAATAAATTCCACCTGTCAAAAATATATTTACGATAATTTAAAGTTTAAAGGTAAAAGGTTCTGAGCGTAGTACGGAACGTGGCAGCACAGGTGACGGCGCGGGGACAACACATGGGTTGAATGAAACATTAGTACAAAAATTTCTCATACTTCGAACTGTAAATGCTAAGACGAGAAACACTAATAACATGCGAGTGTGGACAACGGGCTTCGGGACTAGTTATATTATATATTTTTTTGTTTTTTAACTTTCACAACTGACTAGTTTAACCCAAAATCTGTTTAAATTCCAACTAAAAGTATACTTTATAGTTAAACTTTAAACACGATTTTCTTAAAACGTACCTTCGATAAGTTTGAATTTAAAAGCGTCCCAAAAGTTAAAGATGAATGAAAATCAAACTATTTTTAATAGTTAAGGGACGTCTGACATACCCCCATACCGGTAATAAGGACCTTTTCTGGCGGGAGGCCACATATATTACATTCCTTTCCTGGTAGTTCGAAAAGTTTTATAAATTTTAATTATTTCAGCGATTAATCAATATCGACAAGTAGAAAATATGAAAAATATCTAGATCTTGAACTTTCTTAACCTCCTGCTATTTCTCTACTAGCAGGCTGCATCCAATCAAATTACTTGAATTTTGCTTATAATAATAATAAATGTTTATTTATTGGTTTTCCAAAAAGTCCTGACCGAGGTCCTTCTGCCTTTGCTTATAATTATAAGCAAAATTATAATCAATAAAGGAGATATCTGGTCTAAATAGTTTTTCTCAATTATTGTCCAATTGTACAATTGAGCTAAGATTGTTAGGATTGAGCCAAGTCGTTATTCTATCTTGATGCTTAAGTCGAATTTGGACTGCTACTGTGTACTACGACATTTCTTTTTTTTTGTAATTCATTATTAATGAATCATTAAAGAGGAAAAATGACAATAAAAAACTGCTTAACATACCTTTAACTGATCGTCTATTGGCCATCTATGTTTATACAGTATTAAAGGTGGATAGGCTCTAACACCTGACAAGTAGGCCCATATTTATACAGTTTTTTTAACCAAGCTAAATCAGGCCGTTCTTAAATATTGTAATAATTTGTCTTTTTTGCTATACATTTTCGCATTTTACACAATGTATAGTTTTTATAAAATTAATGAAAACATTTCACGGAAAACTTTCTAGCCCATTTGTTAAAAAAATGTTACCATTTTATAATTGCCTTTGAATTAACTAATTTTTTAATGAAGATGTCGTTTCTATGATAATCTAAAATTACCACTCAGGAAGATTACCTAAACTACATCAACTGACATGTTGTATAAAAAGTAACAGCTCTGTTTCAGTAACAAATGGATTTAGTTTCCAACGATAAGTGATTACACGGCTTCCCCCGCACCATTGTAACAAAGCGGCGAGTGTTACAGCTCCCGTTGCCGATACACAAATCCATTAGAAGTAGCCGCAACACAATTGCAGTTTGACCGCAGTCTCCGGTTCCCATCATCGACATACCCACTCCAGAAAAGGGTCTTGTTTAACTATTGCAGTTTAGTAGAGTTTTATTGATATTAGGGGAAAATCCTATTAGAATTAAGCATTCGATCAGTAGTAGTAAACTCCGCGCAGAATCTATCTGACGTTCTGTTCATTTGTTTCTTGTTGTATGGTTGGTAGAAGAAATTACATTTCCTAAAATCGCGCAGAATCCATCTGAGTAAAAAAATTGGATCAAGGCAGATATGATTAGTGGTTTAAAAAGTGATATTTTTGTTATTTGGATAATTTTTAATATATAGGTTAAATTGACTGTCATTTTAGGTCTTACGTTTTCCATAGGGAAATAAAGGTTTCACAGTAAATGTAATCTAAATTATTAGAAGCACAATGTATTATATAATAAAAAAAATAACACTAAAAGTAATTTTTTAAGCACTAGTCAATTTTTTTACTCGGATGGATTCTACCCTAAGTACATACATTACTATTAGGCCTTTTCTCTGTAGTCTACAATAGTTTTTTTTAATATTTTAACTGTTTTTCGTTAAATTTAGGTAATGTCGTTGAATTTAGGTTGATTTAGGTTGATATCACGAATATATTCTAGAAGCATGCCAAAAACTTTGGAATCAAAATCAACACAATACTTCATATTTAGCTGACAAATGTCTTTTGCACTGTTAAAGTGTCCCAAATAAAAATGTGCGATCCAGTTTTAAAAATTATGTAGTCTGGTAGTACCTAAATTTCAACATATGTTTATCTTTATATTAAATTTGTCAGTGGCAACTAAGTACTTTTTTGGCATAAGTACAAATATTGTTTCCTCTACAAAAATAGATTCGATACAAAGGATTATCATTTATTGGCGATTGAAATATTAACTACTGATCCCCTTTAAATTGGTACCCTTTAAATTACATGAGAAAACTGCTTTCTGAACGCACATGTCTGTTTGATCGGTTAATCTTGGTTTTTATTTGTTTGGAATCCAAACCTTGGATGACTTGATGTATGACAAATTAATTCTTTTATTCGACAGATTTGTAGGTTAGGTCAGATGTTTTAAAATACAGGGGTTGTTTTTATGGACAATGAATACAATGTACAATCCAGAACTGTATTGCATATTTGATATAATTGGGTAATTCATTAATAAGCATCCCCAGGATAATTCCATGACAGCGCAAATTTTTGGTATCATTTATTATTACGTAGGTTTGCTAAAAATTATGATGTTAATGACTTTTGTTTCTTTTAGGAATGGTAAAGTTAAAAAAATTATGCAGTTGATGACTTTGTTTCAGTAATAGATTTGATTCAAAACTGCGGCTTGGACCGTATTAATAATGATAATTCATATTTATCTCACAATGCCATATTACTAACGTACACTGAGATAAATTTTTACATCCACGTGCATGGGTAATTTACTTGCAGCTGCTGCTGATGTGAATTTACACTCGAAGCGTTTATATAAATGCGGTGTGTATTATATTTTTACATCCAGTGTGTAAAGTTTACACCAACGCGTAAATATACTTTTTACCTAAAACCCTTTAATTTATTAAAAAAAAAATAGAATAACCATTTTGTTATTTTTCTATTTATGAATAGTGTTTTATGGAAAAACTACGCAACAGAAAAATAAAACGTATATTCGTAATCAGCGCTACAAAAAGTACCAATATAAAATAGAAACAGAAACCATACACAAGTCTTAACAACTCAAAATTTGCAGGCCAGTGTTACCGCCTAAATAAGTAAAATATTATAAAATATATGTTTTAAGGTTATTGTTATTGTGTAATCACACTTTTTAAATATTTACTTTTAATCAACACTTACCAATTATTTCTTTGAAAAATCTAGAACACACAAAATTATACGTACGCTCTTACAAACGTAAATAATTATAATGGTCGACAGCCACCAGACTCAATTAAGCAGGAATTCTGGCTTCTCGAGTCACGTGACTAGCTTAACGCCCGCGATTGGCTGGCTTGTACATCAGAAGTGTGATTTATACACCGGGTGTATTGTTGCTAAAGGTATGGTTATAAAAATACACTTTCTTGAGCTCCGAGTGTATTGTTGCAGACGGTATGGATGTAAAAATACACACTCTAGGTCAAAATCACCTCACCTGTGTAGTGTCACATCAATGTTGATGTACATTTATATAAAGGTGTAAAATTTACACATTTATAGAGTGTATTTTTTTACACCTTTTCAATGTAATTTCTTTCAGTGTATGGATAGTATGCGCAAGAGTTTTGAAGAAATTCATTTCCACAAAAATACATCTTGACAGAAGTAAAACAAATAAAATATATATCCTATCTAATTACAGATCGTTTTTTTGTAACATGTAACAATGGTACATTCTAACATGAAAAATCTAAAATTTATCCTGATAGGAACATATGCTTATAAGGTAAACATAAAAATTATATTATGTTCAAAATTAATGTTATCTGTTTAAAGTAAAATGTATCTATAATTTATGGACGCCCCTCGTAACGCAACAGTTTTAAACGAAGACATTTCCACAATAATGGATCTTGATAGAAGTAAAACAAATAAAAGTTATCTTCCATCAAATTACATTATCTTAATATAAATTACAGATAATAGCACTATCTAACATTAATCGTTTTGTTAGCTCGTTAACTTGAAATTTGCATTATTTACTTCAACTTTAAGTGCCACTAAAAACGAGCAGAAATATTATTTATGAATGGTTGAGTTGTCACTTTGTATGTTATATGTGCTAAACAATATTGAGGAAGTTTATTTCCTGATAAACTGATGAAGTTTTGTGTGCTATATCCGGTGTTACAAAATTAAAATTAGCCTTGAAACATTAAAATTTGTTCCATGTTCAAAATGTTAAAAAACTGGGATTTGAGTAGTGACCCTACTTCCCTGAACTTTTGCCGATGGGTATTTTTTGCTTTTTTTTGCGTTTTGAAGTCCAAAAAAGTAAAACCAAAGAACAAAGCAAGACCAGATGAAGTGACCCTGGATTTGAGCGGCACTGTTTATCATTACTTTAACTTAATATCAGCGAGATTATCAAATAATATTCGCTAGGAAGTTTAAAGGTCGATTCAGGCATAATTATCACTAACTTCACTAAACTGAATCAAGACATTAAGTAATTAAGAAAATTAAGAAACATAACCTCAAATTCTATAATAAATTTTCCGTGGTATGGAACAATAACGTTACTGCCAAATAGATAATAAGCATGTGTAAATACGACTGAATAAGTAAAAAAAAAACAAATATCTATTGCGTAGGACGATTATTACTATATTCGCAGTGGTTGAGTCTAAAATCGTGTTTTAAAACCAACTTATCTCCAAAAGTACCTTTTATTTTCTTATGTAACTACTATGTTTTTCCTTAACACTGAAAATGTACGAATTTTAAAATACAGAGGTGTCGCCATCTTCTTTTTTATTTTACTACTTGGATAACGATTGTTTATAAAATATTGCACTAAAGTTTGTGTATTTCAGAAATTCATCTTTTTCTATGGTGTATTTTAAGATTTTATCATAATTTTATGCTATATTTTATCTTTTATGTTAATTGTTGCATACCACGGAAAATTTGTTATAGAATTTGAGGTTATGTTACTTAATTTTCTTAATTTCTTTATTCAATTTAGTGAAGTTAGTGATAAATATGCCTGTGCATTTTTAATAATATTTTCCTATATTCTGATGTTTTTATTATACTATTCCGTAAATTAAGTCATCATAAATTTAATTTCTTCCATGTTATAAATACGAAAAAGTCTTGTTTTCGTAAATTTTTAATTGTTTCTTTAGATGGCTTGATAAATTGGATTTTGTCTATTTAAGAACTTTTGTATTATAATTTTGTTGGCAGTAGCTTTTTTTACTTCTTGGAAAAAATTACTTTAGTTTTTTATAACCTACCATAAACACAATATGTAACAACATGCAACTGTTTAAATTCCTTGCTAATTGTTCACGTTCTATGATAGAACTTCTATCTCGCGCAAAAATTCCCTAATGGCAATTATTTCAGGAAAAATTAAATATATTAGAAGGAAATGTATCATTAAATAAATAAATAAATAACATCAAAGAATTATATACAAGGTCTATGAAGACATAACAATAAAGTACCTACTTAGTTAATTTTTCTTCGGTAAAATTGCATTTGTTTTAAATTTTAAATGGTGATGAAGCAGGAAGGAAGTAAGCACTTGGTCATATGAAAAGGAATCTTATTTATTTATTTATTTATTGATTGATTGAACATAACACACAGTCATGGAAAGTCCCAAATGGAAACACTGAAAGTTTAACACTTAATCAGTGTTTGTTAAAAGTACTTTTCTGAATACGTTCGTATTAGAACAGTTGTAGAACCTAACCAACTAAGTGAATGTATTAAAAATGAAAATTTTAAATAATGTTCCAAAAATAAATATAATTTTAATAAATATGGTGGATTCCAATAAAATGCATGCTATAGTACTTAATTTAAAAAACAAGCTAAAATTTTGAGAAGATTTTTTAGAATTTTTATAGATGGCGTTTGGACTTTACTACAGTTACAGGCTTATTAATTAATTAATTATATAAACTGTAAATTTTAAAGCTTTTAGCTCACTGATCAGTGAGTCTATATTTGACCAAGAATAAATAAATAAAAGAAAAGGGAAGTTGAATATTACGAAACTGGGTTAAAAGCAACGATTAAATCTCGAATTCATATATAACTAGATCTCGCAATTAATTCGCTTTTAAAGTAAAGTAAAGTGGATTCCAATAAAATGCATGCTATAGTAATTAATTTGAAAGAAAAGGGCATGTTGTGTGCTAAAATATAAAGAAGTTTTTTTCCTTAAAGGTTTTAGACAATTACTAGATGGTGTTTAGACTTTGGTACAATTACAGGCTTATTAATTAATTAATTATATAAACTGGAAATTTTAAAGCTTTTAGCTCACTGATCAGTGAGTCTATATTTGACCAAGAATAAATAAATTAAAGAAAAGGGAAGTTGAATAGTGGGTGAGGAATCAAAGATGGTGCAACTGCGTGTAAAGTGTCCATAAAATATTACGAAACTGGGTTAAAAGCAACGAACGATCAAATCTCGAATTCATAAATAACTAGATCTCGCAATTAATTCGCTTAGTTAGACGTAATCGCCATTTCAGTTGTTTTTATTGAATAAATTTACCTGTTTTAGTTTGTTTAGTCTGTCTGTTAAATGTTACTTATTTAGGCCACACACACATTACACGCAGATGAATAATTGTAAACACGCTTCGAAATTACATTTTACATTTGTTGGCAACAAATATCCCAATTTTACAGTTACATGGTCCGCGAGGTTAGAAAGAAAAGGTTCTAAAAATATTTTTATTCATATTCACTTTAACTGTTTGTATTAAAAGTAGATGTCATCATAATTTAATGATTAGAAGAAAAATGTTTAAAATGTGGAAACAATAAAAGAAAAAGTTGAATATCTGGTGGTTAAAAAGTATAACTTAAAAATCACTTAATTTAACTATTTTAATATTGTAACGTTTATTGGTTAATAATTACGTTCAAGTATTACGTAAACAAATTTTGTGCAAAATTCATACACTCTAGCCCGCGGGATTCTCGCTTTATTTAAGATTTTATAAGTTGGGGGGAGGGTGTTAGGGGGTATTCAAAATATGAATTTTGCCCAAAATTGCTTACATAATACTTTAACGTCCCAAATATGTGATATTTACTCAGTTATTCATTACTATGTAAATTTACATAGGTATTGTTGTTTCAGAGTATGAAACGGTTTCCTTCTCACCTCACGGCTTGTCAATCAATTTAATTATTTTTAGCGTTCAATCCACCTTTCATATTTTCTAATGTAATGTATTAGTCTCCATCAATCATATCAAATCACCAAATATCATGTCAGTCGTTCTTACGTAGTAGCCTAAGTGATTTGTTTTACTGTACGATACGCCTAATACTGAATAGGTACTCTTTCGCAACACTGACTTATATCTTGAATGATAAAGACAGACATATTTTTTATGTATGTGAGAGCTGTGGGATTCATGAACATGGATAGTATCCATTGGATACAGAGTTAGGTTAGTATTAGGTTAAAAATATATACATAGCAGCATTTATACCAATTGAAAAAAAGATAACACCACGGAAATAGGTTCCTGACACAGTAATATACGACGTGCAAGAAACGTGTAAGAAATTTAATTTAGTAGTCCCTTTAATTAAGAACTTTTACCACAAAATCTTTAAGATGTCCGAGAAGCACAAGAACATTTTAATTCTGGAAAACCTTAAACAAGATCATTTATAAACATTAAAAAGAGAGAAGGTCCCAAGAATGAACCTGTAGTACACCGCATTTAATATTTTCTACTAGAGAAGATGCCTGTTTGTGTTTATTTGGGAATTCATTTACAAGCAGTATGTAATTTATGTAGAACCAATATGTAATTTATTTAGAGCCAATATGGTACTGATAACATCAGTTGTGGTATTTGTATTAAGCAAGCAATAAGTATCATTTGGTGGCGATATAATTGATTGTCACGAGACCAATTGTCATACGTTTGAGAAAAGGTAATTGCTAATTGTTGTTTCATGACTTTAATAAAGTAATTCAGACTGGTTCTGTATTTGGACGGCACCTAGTTGTACACATAGTTGCGCTGTTCTATGCTAAAAGTAACCTTAAAATAAAAAAATGTTAGTAATTTAGCTGCCATGTTTATCTCTCCTTGTACAATGATATATGAAAGTTCTCGGCTGGGATCATTGTTAAAAACGTTCTACTGTACAAGTAAAGCAAAACCGTGATAACATTAATATGTTTTAAGTCTCCAGTTACGAGACACGGTTTTCTTTACTTGCATATTTCTTAATTTCGTAAGCGTCACATAAATTTAAAGTTCTCGGTTGGGATCGTCACATTAATTTTGGGATACTTTTGCGTCACATAATTTTGGGACACTTTTGCGTCACATAACAATAATGATCCCAGCCGAGAACTCAATGATCCCAGCCGAGAACTTTGTTAATATCGTCACATATTAATATTATCACGGTTTTGCTTTACTTGTAAAATTATCCCAGCCGAGAACTCAATGATTCCAGCTGAGAACTTTAAATTTATGTGACGCTTACGATATTAACAATGATCTCAGCTGAGAACTAATTGCGAGTTAAATTGGAGTTGACATTGGAAATGTTTTATATCTCGAAACCCATGAATTTTTGTCACAATTGTCATGATTTTTATTGGGATTTTCCTCTCGATTTCCTCACAATTATCACGATTTTTGTTGGGATATTCGTCACGATTTCTCACGAGATTTTCCTCACGGTTTCTCACGATTTTGTCACAATTGTCACGATTTTTGTTGGGATTTTCCTCACGATTTCTCGATCCCAGCCGAGAACTCAATGCGAGCGTTACATATTTTGGGACACTTTTACGTAACGGTACTCCGGAGACTCAAACGCCTGTTGAAACCTATGATGGTAAATATATGATGATGAATCAGTTGTCATTATAATAACTAATATTGGTTAACTCATAATTTTTGACCCAAAACTACAGCTTTTTATGAAAAATATTCATAATTTTATGCTCCATTAACATAAAGTAATATTTCACTTATAATGTCTCTTTCCGCGCAGAACATCACAATCTGAAACATGTGTAATATTTGTCTTTTTTGTTTGGATCGCCGCGGCGCATACTGAAAAGGAATAAACTTAATACAAATTATAATGCCACTTACGCAGTTTAGAATACATTTCATATCCTTTTAGAGAACACTGGAGTATAATAAGTTGACAATGGCATCTTCATTGTAATTTTTACATAATGCTAAGAAGGCTTTGGACTTTTATGGAAAAGACTTCTCTCGGCATGCTCTTATGTGACGGAAGTTATTTACAAATTGATTTTTTCTTCTGCACACTCCTCCATGGTTTCTGGAATTTAAGTCTCTAATAGGAAAGCAACTAATCATCTAACAGAACGTTAGCACTACTAGGAATCTTCATAAAAAGCGTTAATTACGTAGTAATAAAAATAATGCTCTAAAAGTGTGTTAAAATTAAAATCCAATACAATACAATAATGTTTTCTGCGACCACACATTTTTTGAAAAATTCTTACGGGGTTTAATTTTTTACTTAATATTAGGAGAAACTTTTAAACAAAATCAATTACATGTAAAAAGTATAGGATTATACCAAATATGTTCTTTTAGATACTACTTCACTTTTCTTTTCAAAAGTTTCTCTTATTATCTTATACCATAAAATGGTATAGCACTACCTTCCCAGGAAGGAAATTATTCTTTTGAGAACTTTTGAGATTAGGAGCAGAGTTAAGATCTGCGCATTTGATAGTAGAATCTTTTTCCTTTTTTTGTTTTACTCGAGTTTCTGTTACGCATTTTCGCCACTCACTACTGGTGCTATGTATATAGGCTATAGTGGCTTCTTAGATCTCTGGGGGTTTTTTCAGGCTTTTCTAGGCAGATTCTCTTCATCTTCATGTCATTTAAACAAGATCGTTTCTAACCTAATCCCTCACCCAAACCATTTGACTTTACACAAAAACCTCATTTCACGACAACCTTCCTAAAAACGGGATGAAAGATTCCTTAGGATCTGACCCTGAGTGACATGAAAAAGATGTTGCTAATGATGGCTTCTTAAAGATATGTAGTACACATAATGTACATATGTACCGTTCATCTTGATTAATTTTTCAAATTGGGATATGCATGCATGGGAAAAAGGACTGCTTTACGTTGGCAGCCTCCATTAATATGAAAATGGCGCACTTTATCTTTGAAAAGAATTGCAACTATTTCCGATAGGGTGTATTGAAGCGTTTATAATAACGAACGAAGGATAGGTAACGTTATTGCTCGAGATATATGAAAGAGCCTTGAATGGGATCGTTAAGTATGATCAAGGCAATATATTTAAACTAGATACTGTATAATTATAAAGCTATTTTAGATAGGATAATAGTTAAAAATAGTGACATTTAATGGTAGGTAGTGGTAGGGTTTAATTTCAGAAACTAAAAACAACACTGCGTGCGGTTATTAGCAGTTTTTAATAATCTGGATCCAGATTCATTCCATGGAATACATTAAAAACAAAAAAAAACTTCACTAAATACAAATTAAGTTTGAAATAAGGGTAAGTAAATTAAGCTCAATTTAAATGTTTTCCGTTTGTCCATTCGGATTTAACTTTTTTTAAACCAAAATTAAGAATGTACTCCAATTGCATTAACATTACATGTTTTTTAATGTATATACTAGAGATTGATCACTGTCAAAAATTAGCTAACGAAAAAAAGTGAAAAGGATACAAAATAATAGCTGGTTTTTGCAAAGGCCTTTTGTATAAAAGACCAAGTAACCTGTTCCTCGGCAAGTGTACATTCACATTCCAGCGGAAAAGTCTAGTGCAACACAATACCGCTCGCTCTGACTCATTGCTAACACCATATAGTACTTCTCTTTCTAAATTAATCAAATATTTAATGAAATGCGCCTCGAAAAGCTAATAGTTTTAGAAATAAACTTAATAATACTGATGAATTACTATAATCAAATCGAATAAATTGAATTACGATACGAGCATCATTGCCTTACATGCAGGTGTCCAAGGTAACGGAAATTAAAATCCATAAATACGTACCGTGGAATCCAATACAATATAGAAGAAATTATATGACATATTTATTTGTTCTCAACCAATTAGTTAATATACATTTTAAGCATTTTTAAGTATTTAAGTAAGTACTTATTTTACAATTATTTTTTATTAAACAGGTTTAAAATGATATTTGTGTTATGGTTTACTTACTACTTTGAAACAATACTAATATTTAAAGAAAGAAAAATACGTGTTGTTAGTTGGATAGTCTACCTATAGTAAGATTTTTAAGGATGCGGTTGCGACCTCTCAACTGAACGACTAAAACGTCGTAAGACAGGATGCGTGCATTCAAATTAATCGTCGTATACTACTAATTTTTTTATAAAGTACCTAATAGGAACCTTATGAAAAATAAATAGGCATTAGAAAGACTATAGTCATTTTGATACCCACTGAGTTCTATTTATCTAAAAGCACAGATACGGGTAAAAAATCTTAATATATTATATATAAAAAAAGGAATTAATGAAGGCTGGATGAAAAGAACACATAAAGAACTGAAATACTTTTGCAAAACCCCACAATAGTAGCAAATATTAAATCACTGAGATTAAGCTAAATTCTAAGATCGCTAATAACATTAAAAGATTAAGAATTTAAAAAAATTTTAAAATTAAATAAAAGCTGATATAAAGAAAATGAAAAGAAAAGAGAAAGAAGGAAAAATCAACAAAAAATGCTGTTACTTAGTGAAGTTTCAGAACCAAAATGAAAAGCAAACGATAGAAAGGAATGATAAAGGTTGGCGGCCCTGGCCACGAAAAATTTGCAGACTTTGCATTAAAAATATTGAATTAGTATATCAATCTGTATATTTGGTAATTATTATTACCAAAGATTCTAATTTCATGAGGGATAACAAGGAAAACAGCTTTTAACACAGATAACTATGCTCATTATCTTGGAACTGATAACGTGATAATAATGAATTTAGAAAGAATTTTAATTAATATTAAAATATAAAACATATTGAATTTTAATTTCTAGTTTCCTTTACCTGAAAGTGGAAGGTCGTGAGTTTGATTTCCCGTTTTTGGTAGCGCTTCTATCAGATCCCGACACCTGCCCCATTTTAAGTTTTAGACCATATAATTTCGAGTTAATGAGCTGAACAAATGTAATTAACCGTGACTCATTAGCTTAAATCGTCTGTAGTCTTGTTAACAATATTACTTCGGAACCAACACAGAAAGTGTTTCAGTGGTGCTCGATGCACGTACAAAACTTTTTAGGAAATAATTGATTATAGCAACAATTGATTATAATTATGCTATAAAATTATATTAGTGTCCTTCGATTATACAATTAATAAACAAATATCGGGACCAGGACTTTTGAACTTTTTTAAATAAAAACACTAAGTTTTATGCACTAGCGACGTTTCGTCTTTAATTAAGACTTTATCATGCTTAGCATACTTAAAACACATTTAACATAAATATTGTTTAAATAAACAATTACGAACAATAAACAAAACTATAGAACCGTACACGTAGACATATTTGAAATTAACTTGAAAGTAAAATACTATAAAACGTCGCATTGTAAATATTTTTCCTCAATCGGAACTGTTTCTATAAGGACTTCTATTTTATAAAAATAGACTATTGCTATTTTTTCAAAACAAAAAAAAAGAGTTAAGAATCAATTAACAATTATTCAGATTTTCAGAAAAATAAGCGAAGAGGTTTTGTTAAGGTGAACGAATGGAACTGTCCATTTAATTTTCTATTTGAAAAATATTTCAACCGAATAAGTTTTGGTCGTGGCAGGTGATAATTTGTTTTTTGTTTACAAAACAAAAACTACCACCGGATGTCACCTAGAAGGTGGTCGTAAAAAAAGTGCTAATACCTTACCTATGGTAGTATATTTTGTTTCACAAGTTTTATGGGTCTATTTTGATTATAAGTAAGATCAATGATTTTTTCCTAATTACAGGTAAAACAGAAATAAGAAGAAAAATAAAAGAGTTTAAAAAAATATTTGATATAAAAGTGTCGAAATGGGTACATCTTACATTAACTGAATATATGTTTCCTTTCAAAAAAAGAAAAGATGGCGCTGCATCCACAAAAGTACCGAATTTAATAGAAGAAATCATCAGAACTATTTTTGGAGTATTATTATAAAAACTTATTTTTGTTATTTGAAAAGTTTTTTTTCTACGACTGCTTTAGAATGTAAGCAAATACACACACTTTTCAAACACAGAATCAATCCATTCTAGCTCTAGATACGGTATGAATATTCCGTATCAAGTGTTAGAATGAGCACATGTAGTGCCAACTCTTGTTTATAAAAGTAAAGAAAACTGTAGCAAAATTAGCAAAAATATATATATTTTACCATGAAATATTGAATAATTTAATGCAATTTAAAGTTTTGCGTTAAAATTAAATAAAGTTTATTAGTTTTTCTTAATATTTGACCGATTTTTATAAATTTAGTTCAATCAATTAAAACTGATCTATATATTGTTAGATATTTAAACCTGATATATGTCACAACAATCTGACATAACCTTTAATTTTTGCATTATAATTTGTAAATATGTGCTAAAATTAAATAAAAATCTTTTTTAACTACTAATTTCATAAAATTATTAAATAAAATTAATTGCTTTATTTAAAAATATGTGTTTTGTTGCATTTATAATGTCGAGTCACAAAAAACATTGTTTTTAACCTTGTCCGCAGTTTAAAGCCATACAGTGTTTCATATTTGCAGTCAAAGAAAAAGTATAGTCTACAACACGTATGGAATAGTCATTCCGCGCTCGCGGGACCTTCATACTCGCCTGCCGGCTCGTATGACAAACTTTCCGCTCGCGCGGAATATTGCCTATTCCATACTAGTTATAGAATATACTATATCGGATGTGGAAAACAAAAAGATGATAAATTCTAAATCAAGTTATCAAAAACCAGTATGCATGGGAGGGCTTTTCTTTCGTTATTAAAATTAAATTGGATAAAAAACCTATAGTATGTTTGAAGATTTCTATAGCGTGGCTACCCCCGATTATCTACAAGACTATTAATTAAAGTGTATCCTCCGCATTGATTATTATATAGATTATAGCCCCGTATTAAATTGAAAGGATACAAGAAGAGGCCCACCGATTACTAATTATAAACTACCAAATCTACCAATTTAAACGGATTATTGTTATATGTGATGAAGGTCCACCTCACTTATTGACAGTAAAGATAAGGTGTTACCCCGTCTGGCAGGAATATCAAAATCTTTTTAATAAATAAAAGAAGACATCAAATCAAAATTACGATTTAAAATTAAGTCTAAATGTGAGGAGTATTATTTTAAAACTAACTTAGGTTTCATAAACTTTACAGCCTGTAAATTATGCAAAAAATAAGTTAGTCAGATCATATTAATGTAAAAAAATGGACATTGTACAGAAATTATTTGAATAACAATACAAATATATTGATAAGTATTATTTTAAACGCAATACCTTAACAGCGCATCTAGAAATAGGTGCGCCTGATAAGAACATTTTAATTTTATTTTCTGTTTTAGATTTTTTATCAATATAAATAATCATGGCGAAATGGCTCAAATTAATAATACTAATAATAAGCAAAATACATTGGATTTTTAGGAAAGGCAGATTTTGAGGAACATTTTTGCTGAAATAAAAGGAGAACAAATGAAGATTTTATGAGAATTTCTGGTATGCGTACACGGAAAAAAAAATTATAGCTAGGAGCGCTATAACACACATACCAAGCAAATTAGAATCGCTTATTATATAAATACAAGGCTTTCTCTTACAATTATGGCAGTCAGTGTAAAAATTTATATGAAATACTTTAATTGTTTAGTGAATAATAAAATATAACAAAAAGTATGGCATTTATAGCTTAAATAGATTTAATTATTGTCCTTGCTAATAATTTTTATAATATAATAAAATTTCTGTAAATTTATAATAGTGCCTGTAATAAATATAATCGTGTCTGTAATATATATAATCGTTTCCAATTTATTTTTAACATTATTAGTTATTGTGTCCCTTATAATCTATAGCTTAAATCACTATAATTTGCCACTGTTACCAAATATCTTATAATGTATAGCGTAGAGCCCACTAATTTCTTTCCGTGTAATGCAGAAAATAAGAGGACAAAGGATAAAATTGTTGGGACACGTTTCTAGAATGTCCGATGCAGTAAAAGATGAGTTAAAAAGTGTGGGTATGAAAAACTGGACCGAAGTTGCAACAGGCATAGTTAGTTCTATACCATAGTACATTGTACTATATACTATAGTACATTGTTCTATTCTATAGTATATTGTACTATATGCGCTAACCACAGATTGTACTATTAGTACAATTTGTGGTTAGCGCATATATAAGTTATCTAGTATATCACTATGTTGTTGTATTAATAACGCTATAATTCTATCAGTGTATGCTTAAGAAACTCATAATGGTTAATTGTGTATTTGTGTCCCTCTGAAATATTGCTCCTCATGTAAAGTATAACTAACAATCAAAGATCTCGGATTTGGTATTCACGCCAGGCTCAACTGGATTAAGGTAAAAATTAAATTTTAAATGTTATTTAATTAAATTGAATGCATACTAGACTAAAATAATACATTAATAATATCTTGTGTAATTATTTACAAATATTAAACCGAGTCAAACATGCAATGAATACCAAGTCCGCGATCTCTGCTGATAGTAATTAATTTGGTTTATTTTATCTAAATGTCAGCTTTGTTACTAATCAGGCAGGTCTATAAAATATCACTCGCTCTACCCAGTTAACATTTGTGAATTTCGCTATAAAAAATTAAAGTTAATTACAAAAAATTTAACTGATTGTCTGAATTTGTATTAATTAGCGGTTAATTGTGGCTGAGTAGCAGATAGAAGACGCATACTTGCAGTAAGCGCATTTAAACATATCTTTTTTAAATAACCGATCTCAAAATATCACAAAAACCTGTTTTAATATACACCCGTCAATGTGAAATTGTTTACATCAACTTTATCGATTAACAATAACAAACATTATCTTTAACTGTTTGTATTGATATTTTATAAATTAGCTGTAAAAATAAACATGTAGGTATGAACACTTTTTTACAGTTAATAGATAGATAGTAGGTACGTAATTGATGTGTACTCCTATATAAGGGGTAATGAATTTGAAATTGGTGATAAGACAAGATATATCAATGCCTATAGAAGCTTTGGCATTCACTTGTCAATAAAAGTACGAGATATAACTATCCATCTAGAGCCTTATAAAAAAACAAAAAAGCGTCGTTTGATAACTGACAATCAAATTTTGATGTTTGAAATCACAGGTTTGTATATAAAATATTAAATTGACTGTTGATAAGACATTATTATAAGGTATTACTTTACTAGCCCATTCAAAGAAATCAAAGATTATTGTGAAGAAACTAAGCAAACATAAATATTTTGAACACAGAATTTGGGAAAGTTTATAGAAAAGTTTTCCTGGAAAACCTTTAGCGCCAAAGGCAACACCGAGTTTTTCAGTACCAAGTTAAATTAATAATAGTAATAATAACTTTTATTAAATAGCAAATTTATTTTGATGTTGTTGAGGTTTCTTTTATGGCTTAATTTTTTATTAAAAAATGCCTTTATGAAAATTATTAATTTACATAAAGAAAATATAATTTCTTTTTTATTTTTATTGGCAGAAAGGTGATGATATAAAAAATATAAATCTCTATTGTTGTAATATCAAATAAATTATCGCAATTTATATGGAAATTAATGCAAAGTGACCGTTGTCCGAGAGGAAGTCGCTATTAATAACAATTAATTGGTATAATAAACTATATTTAATTAGTTGGAATTTTCAGGTGCATCTATAATCGACAAATAAAGAGTCCATTTTCATAAGCGGATAAAACGCCATTGACTGATTTTTTTTTTCGGAACCGAAATTTGAACAAACAATATTTAAAAATTGATAGTAGTTTCGTATTGTCAAACTTATGTATGAACAATTTAAGAAAAAAAGTAAAATTAGAGGTGCAATTTTTTTTTATAATATTATAAAAATTATTTAGGAACCAAAAAAAATATTGAAATACACTTTTTTTTCATTGTTTGTTTTTATAGGCCTATTAGATTACCAGACATATCAGACCAAATATTTGGCGTAAACATTTTTTTACAATTTTCAGGTGCAATATAATTGATCTTTGACTTCAAAGTCATCTTTGCTTCAAAGTCATCTTTGACTTCAAAGTCATCTTTGACTTTAAAGTCATCTTTGACTTTAAAGTTATCTTTGACTTTAAAGTTATCTTTGACTTTAAAGACATCTTTGACTTTAAAGTCATCCTTGACTTTAAAGTCATCTTTGACTTTAAGGTAAACTTTGACTTTAAACATTTGAGCTAAAATTCGGTAATGATTTTGCCATAGGTATTTGGGTCATACTACCGATTTAATGCAAAATCCGCATCGCAAAAAATGGGGTTTGGACTTGGCCCTTATGAAAGTTATACTTAAATTTTAATTAGTTGGAATGTTCAGGTGCATCGATAATCAACAAATCTTTATAGATTTGGTGGTTTCATTATCAAAATATTTCGCGTGGTTGAAAAGCAAAACAAAGATGATGACGACGAACGGGCAGATTACGATCAGTCGAGATATTTTAATTAAAAGTTTGGCAACAAAAAAGTCGTTTTCGCCGGAGAAGAAGAAGAACAAGCCGTGGAGATATGTGATGCTTCGCATTTCTAATTATACTCTCTTTTGTGAATATCGCGTTTTCTTGTATTTCTATGTATTAATTCTTTGAACTCGAAGCGCTTACTTTATTTTTTTACTGTATTAAAAACTGGTGCCTTCTATAACTTCGAAACAATGTAAAAAAAAACTAAAAAATAACCTAAAATTTTATATCTTAAAGCAAATAAAAAAACATATAATATATGATATTATCATAAAACATTTGTTTCACAATGCGTTTTTTTTCACTGGAAAACTCGACACAAGCGGCTCAGAAAGACAGGCAGACTCAATGATCTTTTAAAAGTTATTCAGAATTTAATAACAAAAACATTTATAAAAAAATTTAATCTAGGATAATTTTTGACGATTGTGGTTTAGCAGCCATCGTTTAATCTGTGAAGAGTATAAAGAGAGAAGAGAGCACTTTGCACCACCCGCCGTCCGACTAGACGTATTCCCTCGCCCGTTCCCATCCAATTAAAACGGCCTGATATTTAGTTTATTGTTTAAACCTGATTGTATCCACCTCACCTTGCAATTTTTCATCCACACATGCTTAATACCGAATTCTGATGTACAGTCGGTCAAGTAAGAGCGTATCGCCTATAACGTGTAGTCGGTAAGAGAGAGCCCTACTTTTTTTTTTGGGATATACTTTAATTCCTGACCGACAATGCTTTATACATAGAGACTTTTTCTAAACCTTATTTTTAGTGACGTTTTAAAACATGAGTGCTGAGTACGTATCACGGTTCGAGGGGGTCTTTCTCTGTTTGCACCCGAAAGGTCCGTAAATGACACCTACAGCGGCTGCAAAGTATATGGGAAATTCGTCAACAAGTGGGTGAAACGATACTCGCAAACGAAAAATGTTGAAGACTTACCAGATCGTGGATCAACAGGAAAGGTGTCGGCTTAGCACGAAAAAATGATTTTAAACATGCTTTCGCAGAATCCTCAATTAACCCTGCATCAAGAGGCAAAAAAACTGATGCAGAAAGGTTAGTATACATCACATGAAATAATTGGTACTCATCTCCAGACTCACGACTTAAAGTGGCGAGGTACAATAAAGAAACCTTTGTTGAGTAAAACACAGAGAGAAAAACGACCCGCGTGGGCCAAAGGAGACATCGATCTAGACTGGAGCAAGGTTATTTTTACCGATGAAGCTTCCTTTTGGGGTTAAGTTAAGTTAAACCCCATTGAGAATATATGGTAATTCATTAAGCACAAGCTTCGCGGGAAAAAGGTATACACATTAAAGCAGCTATCATGAGAAATTCGGATAAAATGGAGGTCTTTGCCGAAGGAATATGAAAAAAATCTCGTTCAAAGTATGCCCCGACAATGCCAGGCGATCATTGACGCAAATGGAGACTGGACAAGTTACTAAGTTATTTGCATTGATCTATCATTCATTAACTGTAATTAAATGTAAAAAAAAGTATAAATATATTCTTGAATAAACAATGCGAGACACACTCTTACTTGACCGACTGTACCTATACATCTAAAGGTGCGTTCAACGAAGCTCAGCTAAAGTCAGCAAAACGAGAACTAGCGCTGAGTTTGGCTGGGTGAACGTTGAACGGTTATTTATCTGTAAAAAAAGAAGGGAAATCCAAAGAAACTATAACATTATGCACTCTGGAATTTTAATCAACAACGAACTTGTTAGTATTTTTTAGGTTATATCTACTATGTTCGCGGACATTTTGACGTAAACCTAATTTCAGCGGTAAATTTGGTCGCTTACTTTTACTACTAGCAAAACTTAGCAAAATAACTGAAATTTGACATAATTTGATATAATATGACGCTGCAGTTGAACGCCCTCCTGAGCTCCATTATAAGCACCTTATGCTTCCTTCCGAATTATATCTAATATTCTTCTTTTATCAAATTTTGAACAAAATGTTCGTCCGTCTGTGCCTTGTTAACAAAAAATCAAATCTATTTAAAATTTTCAGAAAAAAAAGTGAGCAGTTATTTCTTCCAGACTGGAACATAATTTCTATTATATACTTTTAGAACTCTCTTGAGACTACCCTCTCTACTAAACATACAAACCATTCTTGGAATCCCAACCAAATCAGTAGTCTCTATGGTAGGCCATTTTCTAGATGCTTTCAACATTAACCTGTAGTCCATTCTCTACTCTTCGCTTTTTTCTGCTTTCTCACCTTTTTTCTGCTTTCTCCACTTTTTTCTGCTTTCTCTGCTTTTTATACTCTTTCTATGCTTGCTCTATTACTTAACATGCACTAAAATAAACTTTTTGAACTCAAAAGACTTACCCCTAAGAAAACATACCACTGGCCGATATGGTTTACCGAGGCCAATAATAGGATAGAAGAAGAAGAGAACTCTCTTGAGGTCAGATTCCCAATTGGGTAGATTAGCTTTTTGTTTAATATGTGACTTTTATCAGAGAAAATTATATTAAAAAAAAATATAGTTTAAATCCCGGCGAATAACTTTAGTTGTGTATTTTTATTTCTTATGAAATACCATGTAACACATAATGTATACCTACATATATATCTGCTATTTTGGCCTCATTCGTAGGAACTATTCGTGAAGCAACCAATCGGAATTTCACCTTTCTGCCAATCAATAACGATTTTCTTAATAAGCGTTAAGAATCTAAATTTCCTGCAAGTACTTAAATATTTAAAGGTATAGATAAAAGTTACTACAAGTTCTTAACGGGATTACGTTCGGAAGTAGGTAACAGGTTAATAGTGTCATAGGTTACAGCGACTATATTTTTTCTTGCTTATAGATCTTTTAAGTCTTTAAATAAAAAAATATATCATGAAACGGTTACATTGTAACATCACATGTAATTATAACTACCTTGTATTTATTTATTTATTTATAGTCTGTTTGGGACCTTACAGGTGTTTTATACCATAATGGACTGTTAAGGCCTATCTAGAAGCTTGCACAAGAACATAATACATAGGATTGCGATGGAGTGATTGGCTTACAAGATACATGACGGCACATCAACTCAATCACGGCATCGCATTGTTATGTATTATGTTCTTATGCGACTCTGTGGATAAGCACCTAATAAAAGTATACATAACATTTTGAACAGATAAAATTAGTTCAAAATAGAGCGTTCCAGTTTTGCAATGAAACCAAATCGCCTTTCTTGTATAACATTTTACCTCTAAAACCAGTAATGGACGAGCTGAGAATCTAATATTTTTCCGCTAAAATTAAACCCGCGATGGGGGGTAAAAGGCGGTATTTAAAAAATTCTTTCACTAAATAATTCAGGACTATTTTAGTTTTGTCACGTAAAATGTAGCAAAAAGGGCAAACATTAATATTTTTGACAGTAATTAGTTTATCGCAAGACAAAAATTATTGAACAGTTTAAATTACCTATAAAACATTTAAAATATTTTTTTTGTAGGGCTCTTAGTTTCCGAGATATAGCCAGTTAAAAATATTTACACCCGGTGGCCCGTCTAGTAAGGGTTGTTTCCCCTTTCAGTTTGTTTTTTTTATTAAAACGTTTTATTCTTTGTTTAATTTCAATATTAATGAAAGTTTTCAATGCTGACTAACCAATTAGCAAACTTTTAATTTCATTAGCGGTTTCAGTAAACCTCAAAACACGGCATACCAGACCCATTCCTGAAATATTTCGATTTCGGCGACGGGACTGGCTTTTGTTTTGGTGTCCAATTAATTTTAATATAATTGACGTTTCTTCTTGTTTGGCCAGATCACAAATATTTGGAATATTTGATTTTAAAAATCGACCAGATTAAATGTGAGTACTCGTGCCAGACAATGCCCTAGTTTGTAACATACAGCCTGCTCCAGAACTCGCGTACAGAAATTTGAGGGTATATTAAAAACCCTCTGGAAAATATGAAAAAAATGTAAAAAAAACATCTTCAATACTAATTAAAAAGGAAGCTATTTAATCTGACCAATCCTGTTGCTGATGTTAAATTACCTACAAATTAGTTTTTCCCTACTTATTAGTAACTATGGTTGCATTTTAGTTGTTGACGCGTGCATTGTTTGAGACTTTCAACTTTAGAATCTTTTTAGGTTATTATATTTTGACAAAACCGACAGAGACTATCAAATATTCTATTTTTATAGGGTCACTCCATCCGGCGGTGGGTTTTTGACATTAATAAATATTTATGTCAAATTAATCACCATGTAAACCTACAGAATATGTACCTGCAATAATTAAATTTTCCTTTCATAGCTACAAATTCAACTTTTAAAGGTAATTTAACATCAGCAACAGTATTGGTCCACTTAAAGCGTTCTTATTTTTGAATTGAACGAAGATGGATTTTTTTTGAAATTTTTTTCATATTTTCCAGAGGGTTTTTAATATACCCTCAAATTTCAGTACGCGAGTTCTAGAACAGGTACTCCTATAATTATAGGAGTACTAAAATAGGCCAAATCATATTTTACAACATTTAAAATGGGTTCCCATCAATGATTTCATTTTATTTAAAAGTACGTTTTCAGAAAAGTAAAAATAGGTCTTTTGGGTTCTAAATAATTAAGGTGTTTTCTGGTGGTATGTTAGCGTTAACAGAGAATCTACTTGTAACAAAAGGTAAACTTAAATTTTTCATTTTGACGTACTGAGTCTTGGGTAGAATCAATAAATTTTTTCGTGGAGCTAAGTAACAAACACGGTGCTTTTCTGGCGTATATACATATCAGATTTTTAAAAATCGCTGAGATACAATTTATTGTCTAAACTAGATTTCAAAGAATCGTTTGACACAACCACACTAATTCAGGTTTCTTGTTTGGGGTGATTTGTGATTAGTTACATTCGTACGTCAACAATCGCTGACTCGTAATCAGTCAGTCAATTGTTTTTTTATTCTCTGAATCTTGATTAAAATTAACTATGTTCTTGCAAAGGCATGAATCATTTTAATATAAAACTATAATACAGTTACCTATATTTTAGTGGTTACGTTTAGAGGAAATCTTCTATCCCTAAAAAATATTTTTTTAACTTTAGTATAGTATATATAAAATGAGTTCGAGAATAATATTTGTTTTTTGCGGAAATGCATCAATTTTTTTCTACCACCTTAAACTTTTTGTTTGGATTAATTTTAAATAACTCGGGTATGGTACGGTTTGTTAAACAAATATAGAAATTTTATTACAACATGAAATTAATTAATTTTCTAAAGGAATTCTCTTCGTTTCGCATTCCGGATGGTCAATGCATTCTACCAAGAAACTTACACAAAATAACAAAAATGTAAAAACGAATATCTAAACTTATATATTTAACACAAAATCTATTTTTAAAGAAAAAGTACTGATAATTTTTTATTTATTTTTATACAGTGAAATATTGTTCGTATGTGGAAAAAAATTACAAAGGAATAATAATTTGTTGTCCTGCGTTATTTACGTAAATATGAAAACATTAAATTGATCCTCTTGCAGATACGTCTAACAAAATAATTAATATTTTAACAGTTACATTTTCTAATTAACATTTAGACAACAAAATGTAAAATACTTTTGCCGTTAGAAGAGAAATTGCATTCAGCAAAAAGAAGCGACCAGGGTTATTTATATTGTAAAAAGTTACCTGTGTTTATACAAGGGCAAAAGTTAAAAAAAGCCTAGGACTGGATATTATTAATAAAAATAATTTAAGGTGGCTAGAGACCCTCGATATTCTGACAGTTGTGTCATAATATGAAGGGTTTCTAGAGGTGGCGTAAACAGAACTGCTTTTTACAAAAGTTTTTATTTAATCCTAATTAATACGATAATATTCTACAATTCTACGGACTTTGATTATTTAATTAAGAAAAAACAACACTTGTTGATATTATTGTTCATTCATTGACTAATAATTATAATTATTAAACAATAATACATTATTTAGATAATACATGTGTTAATGATTCTTTTAAGAGTGTTAATACGCAATAATTAACACTTAGCTAAACTGAATTCAGAAATAAAATTAATCATTTTCATGATTCCACACTTAAAACTAGATGAAACGTTGCAAGCACCCTGTCAAAACATCGGCACTATTGGGAAAACTAATAGCTTGCTATTAGAACAGGGTAGCATAACATAATTACAATTTTACTACTACTCCTCACTGCACAAACTAACTTGTATAATATTTATATTAAACTTTTCTTGTACACTTAATATAAAATTAAAATTAATAATAAAAATATGTTTTTACTTGGATGCAAGTTGAACTTATTAATTACAATTTTTAATTGATTTTAAAAACAAATTAATGGAAGCTTAAAATTTGTACACTAGGGCCATCTCGTTTGCAAATTACAAACTAGGTGTTTTGTTTGATTTTAAATTCTGTATCTTTAAAACATTATATTCTAGCAAAAAACTGTATATAACATTTTTTATAGGGCTTAAAAAGAGCTTTTATTTAAAATATAATTTTTTGAAATCGGGTTATAAATATGTGAGATATGCTAAAAAACGTTTTACTGCTTTAAACGCCAATATCTCGAAAACAGACAGACAGACAGACAGACAGACAGACAGACAGACAGACAGACAGACAGACAGACAGACAGACAGACAGACAGACAGACAGACAGACAGACAGACAGACAGACAGACAGACAGACAGACAGACAGACAGACAGACAGACAGACAGACAGACAGACAGACAGACAGACAGACAGACAGACAGACAGACAGACAGACAGACAGACAGACAGACAGACAGACAGACAGACAGACAGACAGACAGACAGACAGACAGACAGACAGACAGACAGACAGACAGACAGACAGACAGACAGACAGACAGACAGACAGACAGACAGACAGACAGACAGACAGACAGACAGACAGACAGACAGACAGACAGACAGACAGACAGACAGACAGACAGACAGACAGACAGACAGACAGACGCAATTTTTTTTTTTACTGATATATATGGTCTAAAACGTCGGGAAATGTGAAAAAAAAAACGTGGTTAAAGGTTTTGACTTTTCGGCGAAGATTTCAATACATCGGCACTAAGCACTAAGTGCCGATGTAATTAATCATTTTCGTGATTCCATACTTAAAATTTAATCATTGCGTGCATGTTCATGAATTAATTGACGATGTCCTTCCTAATGTTACTAGTTAAATTCTTTTTTTACTTATGGGGTTATTTTTTACATTTTCCTTCTTAATTTTACTAAATCAAGTATGTTATATAAGATTTTTTAATCGATAAATTATTTACTTTTTACCAAAAACCGTTTTTTAGCGATAACCCTGGTCAATATCATCTATAAAATTATCAGCAGATGTCGTCACTGTATAATTTTTTAACCTGCTTTATTTAAATTATTTGCCGCAAAGACTGTGATGACCTTAGGTCAAAGGAACAGTTATACTGCAGTTTGGCCAGTGCCTGAAAGATGTGACTCTTCCCACCTTCAGGCAAGATATCTTCGTGTATATGGACGATTTTGCTATCTTTGTACGTCCGTCAGAATTTGATCCAGTTTGTCGTTATAGTTGAGTCATTATAGTAGTTATAATTATGAAAATGAACGCGTGACAAAAAATATAAAAGGCCTTCTATAGCCAACAAAAGACCACTTGACCAAGATATTACGTAAGGAATACAGCTGGGATTATTTGGGTTCGCAGCAGAATCTAGGATTCTATGACGAGAAACGGACTAGAAGTAGTGGAAAGCTTCCAGGCTATAAGTCTAATTTGGATCTTTTCGAGTTTGGACACCGAAAGCATGACCAGCTAAATTTTAGGTTATAAAATCTTATCTTATGGAACTTCTTCTTTTATGGACTTTCAAATCAATCTATACTATTTTAAGCAGAACTAATTCCAAAATAGAGACAAAGTGAGTAAAGATTTGGTTGATTTTTACAAATTGGTATCTTTTCTGATGGACGTACAAAAATGTCGTGTTTTAAAACACAGTTTGTCATCCATGTAATTAGTTATTCAATGTAACGCCAAAATGCTAAGTCATATTAATCAGGCTTTATCTCATAATCTACGAGCTCAGAATAAATATTTAAAAATATCTTCATCAGTAAAAAAATCAAGAAAATAAGAATCTACGATAAATAATGATAAATTCTACTGCTAAAAATATATCAAATTTGTTTTTAAAATTTAATTCGAGATTTAATTAGTGTGTCCAAGAGTGATAAAAATATGGAACTCAGATGATAGTTTGGTCACTAGATTTAGGTGATATGTGGACAGACCCGTTTTTTAGTTATGAAGCTTCTCATTAATCGCTAGATAAAATGGGAAAATCAAGATGATCCAAAAAATTAAATGAATATGGATCATGGGTTTCGAGTTTTGTTGGTTGGATAACCTAGCCCAAAATAAAAAAAAATAAAGGAAAAGATAAGTGATCCTAAATCTATGAACTCGTTTATTTTTTTTTATTTGGTTCAATGTGACATAACTTAAAGAATAAAAAAAATATAATATTTGTATAGAAATGTTTGACATGACAATATGATATATTCTCATGAAACCTCGTAGTATTTTTCATAAGGTACACGGTAAAAATAAATTACATTAAATTACATAGTCCGTAAATGGTAATATGTTGCCATAGACCGGAATGGTAAAAATTACATAGTCCGTAAAGGTAATATTTTGCATAGACCGGAACAGTAAAAATTACATAGTCCAGAATGGACATATTTTGCATAGACCGGAACGCTAAAAATTACATAGTCCAGAATGGTTTGGACTTTTTGACATAGAGACTTGAAATTTGAAAAAAAATATTTACTACTTAAAAAATGTTTGTTCCAAATTACAAGTCTCTGTGTCAAAGCTTTTTTGAAATATCGTAGCGAAAAGTTCATTTGGTTTAATAAACCAAACGATTTTCACCCTTAATAGGAGTATAAACTGCTTACATCTTTCTTTAAAGATCTATTGGTTGATAAATATCGTAATATATAATAAATGTAAATTTTAGGCCTCAAATAAAGCATTTAAATATCGTACATAAATAATATTTACCTTTTTTTACACTTTTAACACTTTAACCTAGCAGCATGCGTCGCTATCTCTCTAACAATAAAAATATTAAACGGTCCGTTTCATGATGCGACGCCTTCTTGGTTATTGTCCAAAGCGCACGCGCGTCTTAAAATAACATAGCCCGACATTGTAAAATCATGTAAAAATATGTACATTATTTTACATTCTTTTACATTATTTTACATTCTTTTACATTCTTTTACATTTTTTTGCATTCTTTTACATTATTTTACATTGTTTTACGTTCTTTTACATAAATTCATGAATTATGCATAGTCCAGAATAGTTAATTTACTATTGCGTACTATGTAAATTGATGTATTTTTACATTATTTTACATGCAGTTTTTACAGTGTAGTATGTGAGAAAGTAAATGTTACAGTTAGGCTAATTTATTGTAATAAAATTTAAAGGTGGATCATTAATTTTCGAAGAAAAAGTACATGCTTCCTGAATTTGAATAAGCGTAACTAACAAGCTGATATTGCTTAAACACGCATATTTATCTGCGGAAAATCAAGCTACTTGAGTTTAGTTGAAGTCTCTAGCAGCAAACATTGCAATCTCCTCTTTAGTTAGTCATCATTCCATAAGAATTCTCCAATCACCCCAGTTTTGTTGATATTAAGTATACCCTTATAATAAAATATGTATCACATATCATTGTGTTACTTTTTCTACCTCGTACCTCCAAACAATTGATCTTTGGTGCCTTGCATTAATGAACCCTGTACATGATTATTTCAATTTATTATTAAAATACAAGTGATCTTTGAACTAATTGCCACAATTAATTGGAGTTTGTATGAGTACAGAGTTAATAAGTAAAAGAAACCGAAAATCGAGAATTTGGAGATTGAGAAAGTAACACGACGATATGTTAGTATAGTAGAATAAGGTTTTTTAAAAATGCTAAAATCAAAGGATGTATTAATTTAATTAAGCTTAAATTATTTAGCTTTCCATAATAGTATTAAATTAAAAAAAAAACGCAAAATACACGTTTTTTTCTTTTCGAAGCTAAAAAACAACATTATTTTAGGTAATCCATAGTTTTTTAATAACGTAAATTACATTAATTTTTGGCTTTTGTCAAAGAATACTTGGTCAGATTCCCAGTTTTTTAAAAAAGACCTCTAATTGATAATTTCCGGATAAAAGACGCTCCTCTTTTTAGAAGTCGGTTAAAAAGAAGATTGTTTGTTCAAAAAGGCTTCATTTATGCATTTCTCCTATTAATTAGAAAAGCAAATGTCCTATTATGGTGGTGCATTGCAGTTAAGTGGAAGGTCACTGCAGAACGTTAACTATGAGGTCAATATTATTGACAATTTATACTCAATAGTTTTGATTTTAATAAGATGCGCATATCTATGGCTTATTGTTTTTGTTCAATGCGATAATTTACTTGGATGTATACTACCTTGCTTGAATTCCAATTATTTGTTTATGTTTATGATTTTGCGATTACAGACAATTTATTGTAGACGCCATTAGGAGTGACTTCTATTGCTTTTTTTGCATTAAATGACAACACAGTAAGCTTACATTGATTTTTAAATGCTGCACACATTATTGGAAAAAAGGAATTCTATCGGCAACAAACTCTTTGTACATTAATATTTCATTTCTATATCAGATAAGTGAAAACCTTGCTGTAATGATCGACTGTGTGGCATTTGAATATAACTGATTGTTTATAATATACATAATTAATCCGTATTATCATTAATACTTTTAATCGATATACAGATCTGTAACGTCTATGGAAGACATTGTGTGCCAGAAGTATGTTAATATTCATTATTATACTCAACAATAAAAGGTCATTTTCGACTCTGGTATAATTACCCTGGTAGATAATTTAAAAGTGGAATTATAATTTTATTTTTATTAAGTTTTTTATTTTAGAATATGTATTCATTAAATCTAATAATTTCCTAATGCAAATAAATACTGTCAACGGGGGTGAAATCGGTCAAAATTTGCACTTTTTTGTTTTCTTACAAAAATTAAAATCCAAAAAAAATATGTTAAAGCTTGAAGTTTCGAGCATTTATAACTGTCAACACTGTCAAAATAACCACAGTAGTTTTTTTTATATATTTTTTTAAAGGTTGATCGGTTTCACCCCTTACTAGGAGGTTGAAACCGATCACCTCTTTTATTTCACGTATATTTGACCCTAGTAACTTCGAGAGTGAAACCGATTATTTATCCTCGTTTTAAAAAAACTTTTTCGTTTTTAAAAAAAGAAAACGTTTTTAGACTTTATTCGCGAAAGGAATATAGTCATTAGATTGAAGTAGACTTGTGCGCCATCTATTGCTAGATGTAGACAACTACTCATACCTCTCCTAGTCTGGAGACTGTGAATGGTAGCAAGTTGAAGACTTGTGTGTCTCAAGCACATAGTACTACTAACGTGTGGATCGTTTTTGGTTCAAGGGAGTCAAAGGTAATAAAATTAGTTTATCATTTTTTTTTTAATTTTTCGTTTTTTTTTTATTTTTATTTATTTTTTTTTTGAGCCAAAACCAGATTTTTTTTTATTGGAAAAACAATTTGTGAAATTTTATTTATTTATTGAATGAGCAAAGGGGAAAGTATTCTTTTGTTGGTAATCTTTTTTGTTGCTAAATACAACTTAAGTGTTGTAAACAGAGTGCGCGTTCCAGAATAATATTTAAACAAAGATGAATTTTACCATGTACTTTCTAATTAAAGCCGAAAACATAATGAAAAGATTCCGTTATGTAAGCTCTTAAGTAAGAAAACATGAAAATATTTAATTTAAATATATGTGGACAAGTTTCAGAGATGAAAAATTATTTCTTAAAGTTGGTAAGTCAAAACATTTTAATTGCAGCAATTATTTTGTAACCTACGCTACCATTTTTGTCAGATATTTTTAAGTTATGGGTCATAATTATCGTAGAATTATCTCACAGAGATTATTGTGATTTACAGAATGTGTTTGAGCAACGTGAAATCATTAAGCACTAAGGCACAATAAAGGAGAGTTAATAGAGTTAACTTTAAAAAAATGAGAAAAATATTTCTATTTAAATTTTGAAATATACAATAGTATATTGTTTTACTAAGAGGAAAAGTGAAGTTTTTTTTACTAGTCTGTAGAATTTAAGTCAAAACGCGAAGCGGAGTCCGGAAACTACAGACGAGTAAAAAAGCACTTTACCTCTGAGTGAAACTATTTTTTCTTCAAGTATCCTATATATTTTTTTTAAATATTAATTTTTGAATTGAATTTATTCAGTAATAAAGTATGTTTTTTTTTTTATTAAAATAGGTCAATAAAACCCTTTCGAAATAAACCTTCCTTAGCTAATTTTAAATTTTTTTCGTATGCTAAATCGTACCCTTTTCGCGATTTCAATGGTAACTTGTCTAATGTAGCATTTGCAATTTCGGAGAGATTTGTAAGTGTATAAACCATATATTCTTTTTCAATCATTTTTAATCAATTTCACACAAAGTTTTTGCACCGAATCTCGAGTCAACCATCTGTTTATATAATAAACAAACAAGTTTGAAGTATAGCTGTCATCAAAGTCAAAGAGTGCTGCCGCCAGTGGTGGTTTTGCTAAATAACTTTTTTTTACGGCGTACAACAATGAACTGTTTTTTTACTGTACGTTCTTATACTTTTTACAAATAACCAAGCGTGCCACGTGAACATATTTCCTTCCCACTTTGTCGTGACATGTCGTTCATAATACTAGAGTGGGAGAGAGCGCACGATAGCAACGTGACGAGCTTTTATTCTTAAAAGAGCTTTATCAGCTTACCTGTAAAATAACAAGTAGTATCCAACATTTGAAGTTATTTTTATCAATCGATTTATTAACGGTTTTGTTGTTTTGTTCTGTTTGTTTCATTTTAAGATGTAACACATTTACTTTCGTTTTCTGTATTTTTATGTTTGTTTTTGTAAAAATAATGGTGAACCCATTCTTTTGTTGGTAGCATTATTCTCAGTTTGTTAAGACGTACGATTCTAGGTAATAATTTTGAAGATACAAATCTTTAGGATGCAGTTAAATCCATAGGATATTTGGTCCGATAAAAAATCGATTTGATTAAAATATTTCCAACAAATTCTCACAATTAAAGAAATGTGAATAGGCAGGCGGATATTAGGCATATCCTGTTAATTAAATACATTCGCGAATATTTTTTTGCGGTTTATTGGACTCGCTTAAACGATACGTCATTGTCAATTAAAAATAGTGTTTTTACACACAAAGAAAAAGTTATTTTAATTAAATTAATCAACGAAAAGAATATATTCTTTGATGTAAAGCATAATCTTACTCTACCCCAACATAAGTGAAATAAAACAAAATATCCTTTTTCGTTTTGAATCTAAATGGTACAGTTTTAACTTAATATAATATATTTATGTTGGACACAGAAATAGTAAATAAGATTCCACATCCACATGCGATGTAAATTGCTCGCCTGATGTTGATAACATCACTTCACATGGAATGTGAATCGATACCCGGGTAAAAAGAAACTATGTAACAAAAGTTCTGGTATAGAAAATATTTTTTTCGTTAAAAAAACTGGTAAACTAAAACAATATTTTAAGAAAATCAATGAACTTATTTAAATAATGTTTTTCTTTGTGTGTATGCATTTAACAATACCAGACGACCGTAATTAACGGATCAGACGTCGAGATATGTTTTCTTTAATTACCAGATGAGCCAATTTTATTCAAGGATTTTTAAAAATACCCAAAGAATGCTTAAATTCGAACGGATTAAGATCTGAAAATATAATTTCTTTAATGCTAGATTTATACGACAAGCATAACATTTTAATTTGTATTAAATTTTATTAAAATAGGTAATTTTTTTCAGCACAAAAGTTCTTTTTGATTTTTTTTATGTAAAATCACGTACCTATAATAAAATAATATCTTAATCCAATAATAGTAAGGTAAAGAAGACATTTTTTATAGCCAAGCGTATTAAATCCCGAACTGCTTAGAAGCGAGGGATTTAAGAGTGCGAGGCCATAATAGTCTTCTCTACCTTGGTTTGTATATTATTTTTTTCACTACAGGCGCATTTATTAATATTATTTAATTAATAAATAAATAAGTAATAAACTAAAATGTTTGCTGAATCTTAATTAACCGCGCACAAACAAGTAGCCTTTGAAATCGCCATTTCTGAAAACAAATGAATTGATTTATTCACTGAAAGCTGACAGTTCTAGTGGGTGGCATTTTGATATTTTTTAAATATGTAAAAACATCGGTAAGTTGTTTATTTACTGAATAGTATGTTATATTCTATTATAATTAATTCATTTATAATATTTGGCATGCTCATTTTTTATCCAATGGCAAAATATTGTTGCATTTTGTCCATTAAAAATTATAAGCAATGACATGTCTTTGCAGTTCAAGGAAAATCAAATGACAGATATCAATTGTTTATAAAATTTACTCCTACTAGGAGAGAGAGAATTATTATTGCTATATGTGAAGAAAATTGCTTTAACAGTCTGAAAACATGATAAATAATGTTATGTTCTAAAGCTAGTACCTAGTGGAAAAAAGTATTTTTCTTCAAGCGTACTAAAATGTTCATATTTTATAACTGAACACACTAGTTAGAAGTGATCTACTTTTTTACAGTAAAAAAATGAGTTCATTGTTGTACGCCGTAAAAAAAGTTAGTTAGGAAAAGCAGCACTCTTTAACTTTGATGACAGCCATACTTCAAATTTGTTTGTTTATTATGTAAACAGGTGGTTGACTCGAGATTCTGTGCAAAAACCTTGTGTGAAATTGATTAAAAATGATTGAAGAAGAATATATGGTTTATACACCTAAAAATCTCTCCTAAATTGCAAATGCTACATTAGACAAGTTACCATCAAAATCGCGAAAAGTACGATTTAGCCTACGAAAAAAATTTAAAATGAGCTAAGGAAGGTTTAAGTTTATTTCGAAAGGGTTTTATTGGCCTATTTTAATAAAAAAAAACATACTTTATTACTGAATAAATTAAATTCAAAAATTAATATTTAACAAAAATATATAGGATGATTGAAGAAAAAATAGTAGTAGTTTCACTCAGAGGAAAAGTGCATTTTTTTTATTTGTCTGTAGTTTCCGGACTCCGCTTCGCATCGTCCGTAAATTCTACAGACTATTAAAAAAAGCTTCACTTTTCCTCTTAGTAAAACAATATACTATTATTTGGACATATTTTGTTGGAACCTTTGGAATTCAATACTCGTATACGTTAAAATGTATTATTTATTAAAACGTTTTTTGTATATGAATTTTAAGGGTTCCTATTATGATATGAGCATCAAATGTTTTGTAATTTATAGTCTTTTATTAGATCTAATTAGCTAAGGCCATTGAGCTAAAGTTACAGTTCTATTTATAAATTAAATTAGTTACTTTTACATACATGTTCAAATTAAATAGAATAAGCTTATTACATGCACTGACACTATTATAATTGACCTATTGGCCGTGAGCAGATGTTTCACTTATACGTTTACACATATCAATTTATTTTTCACGAAGTTCATTCAAGTACAAGTTCAAGAATGTACTATAACTATTAATTTACATAATTTAGGATGGATTAGTAAAGTTACAAACAATAGTTATTTATATACCAAGGGACTTAACTGGCTGTTTAGAAATGCAAGGGACTAAAACAGCCAAGTTTAGTCCTGAGGTATATACACTATTTTTTGCAGGACCAAACACAATTTAGGTAGGTAGATAAAATTAAAATTAAAAACCACGCGTCTGAAATCGGTTGTTTTATTTTCGTAATTTAATCAAGATGCCTGTAAATTGCGAAAAGTCAGTTTCATGGCTGTCGCGATTTCAATTGTTTTTTAATATGGTTGACACAAACGTCAAAAAAATGGACGAAGATGATAAATTTTAAGTTATGTATAAATTGTTATAACAATGTTATTTTTAAAGGTTTTCTTTGTTAAAATCAAATAAATTGGTTTAAATCGCTAATTTATTACAAAACCACCAAACCTAATTTTTGAACCAGCAAAGCACATAGTAAGTATAATATTTTAATATTATCAATGTTGCCGTGATTTTTATTCCCTTGGGAGAAAAAGGGCAAGTTTAGTCCCGAAAATGAAAGCGTAAAATTAGGTTTTAGTCTTTTTAGATTTATTTGGATATGACCAATTAAATTATTTGTTTGTAAGTAATAAATTTTATTTGAGTCAATTAAATATTCAGTTCATGTTAATAAATATTTTAATTTTAAAATTATTTATTATTGGGAACAAATAAATAATAAACTATATTTGACGGATAAAAATTTATTTGTCACGACCAAATAATTCAACTGGCCATATCCAACCAAATATTTTGTACCCACTAATAAACTGTTTTATCAGTGTATAGGTACCCAAGCCGCACACAAATGCATATTTTTTTTGTAGAATATCCTTTTCAAACATGTATATGTTGGTTTTTCACCTGGTGCTTTCTTAACTTTTTAGGGGTGAGTGCGGTTATCTCGCTAAATATGCATGAAATCAATTTTCTTAAGGAGAATTTTTAACAATTTTTGTTTCAATATTTTTTTAAATATATTAATTAAAACCGAGTTATAAATATTCAAAAATAGCCATGTTAGGGGTGAAATTGATTTTTTCGATTTTTTAGCCAAATTATTCATTAGAGAATAACAGTGGTTATAACCACACTTGTAGCTCTTGAAATTCTCTATGAGTTTTATATATTATGCATTTTCATAAGTATTTTGTTACGGTTATAATGGGCGCTGAAAGTCGAGTTGCGCCCTCTGTAACCGTATCAAAGTACCAATGAAAACTTATATTATATGAAACTTTTTGCTTATAACCACTTTTATCGTCCGATGGAAAATGGAAAAAACCAATCTCACCTCCAACATGGCTATTTTTGATTTAACTCGATTGTTATATGAAAAAAAAATGATCCAAACAAAAATTGTTCGAAATTTCCTCATTAACAAAATTGGTTATATACATTTTTATCGTAAGATGCATATTAAGCAAGTCACCCCTAAAATTCAATATAGCGGACACCCCTTAGGCAAATCACCCGGTGAAAAAGTAACAGGAGTGTTCTGTTACCATCCACTACTACCCTTTAAAATATCAGCCCGTGTACATTTATTGAAATTTACATTTATTATTTGACTGGACTATAATCCTTTAACAAGATCAAAACGTGTTGGAAATATGATTTAACGTGTCAAAATCCTACCTACAGGTAGCAGGTGAAACAGGTCTATTACAGAACTCGTTATTAATTTAAAATTTGATATTAGATCAAATTATGTTAGTTAAATACATTTTGTAGGGCAAGAAATTCAGTTTAATTTATCTTCTCTCTTTTTATTTCACACATGTGCTTTTAAGTAAAATATATTTATAACGGTTCATTAAAAACATAAAAAAAAATAGTTATTAAAAATTTTAATTTAATTTCAGTTATTTATAATTGTTATTTAAACTACTTTGGAAACGTTCAAGTATTACGTAACGCAAATTTTGATAATTTTGGACTTGGATATTAAAAATGTATTCCATTTTTTTCACTAATTTGCTTTTTTTTAAACTATTTTAATTATTACCTAGAACACTTGCCATTTTTGGAAAATGGTATATTTAGATTAATAGATTTTATCCACGGCCGCGATTAATAGGCCTATTAATCACGGGTCTGTAAAAATAAACCGTTTAACATTGTGGATAAAGTATAGAATTCTACTCGCGTATAATAGCTATTAATCATTCGGGTGATTAGGTCACTCGCCTTTCGGCTCGTGTCCCAAAATTCACCCTCAATTATTATACGCTCATTGAATAATATACTATTATCCACGGCCCAAACACCTAAAAATATCAAGTATAACTTGATAAGTATAACGTTATTTAGTCCAGTGTTTGAAATTTCAAGTTGATATCTTAAAAGTTAAAGGGGGTGGAATTTAGACACGCACTGTAAAAGAAATCCTCTTGTTATACCTTTTCTAACTAAAAGAATCAAAGGAAATAATACTGTAGCGTCATATAAAATAATTACTGAAGTCATCAGTTAAAGATTTTCTGAAAGAAAGAAATCCAAACTAAACCCTCATTAGGTTGACACTTTATAAAGAGAAGGCCATGATTCAAATGCCTGCTGCAATGTTTATTATACTCTTCGCAGCTTCACAATAAGTAAAATATTGAAGGTTTATTTTAAAAATTCTGTAAATCCTAACATTCTTCAATTTTTCAAAACAACTTTCATAACAATTTTTTTTTTCTCAGTTAGTACCCCAAAATAGGGGCTGACCGCGAAGAAATCTTTTGTACAAGCCAAAGGAACTCAGGAGGAACTCCGGAGGAACTCCGAGGAACTCTGAGGAACTCTGAAGAAACTCCGAGGAACTCTGAGGAACTCTGAAGGAACTCTGAGGAACTCTTTGCAAAAAGGAACTCTTTTGTACAAATTTCAGACGCGATCAGAAACAATTAATATTTATTACCCATGCGGATTAACCTTTTTATTTTCAAACTAGATGAGCCGTTACAAAACATCCTACCTTTGGGCGCCAATTTCTTTTTGAAGGGCGCCAAGTTTGGTAGAAATCGTCAGGGACAAGGTTTTTTTCCTGAAGGTATTTTGGGGCGCCAATTTTTGTTTTGAAAGGGCGCCAAAATTGGTAGAAACAAAGGGACAAAGCTTTTTTTTATGAAGGTATTTTTTTGGGCGCCAACTTCTTTTTTTGTAGGGGCCAAGTTTGGTTAAAACCGTCAGGGACTAAGCTTTTTTTTTGAGGGAGCCTTATTGGCAGTAGTGCTTGTACAGCGGTAATTTCTACGGCTTATTTGCCAAAAATTACCCCTTCCAGAAAGGAACTCTTAAGGAACACAGGAGGAACTTCCACGGAACTCTGGAGGAACTCCGAAGGAACTCTAAGGAACTCTTTGAAAAAAGGAACTATTTTGTACAATTTTCAGACGCGGTCAGCCCCTCGACCCCAAAGTATGATTTATTGAAATGGCGAGTAAATATCAAATTACTTAAGGGCTTTATTTACTTTATTAAAACAAAAAACAATATTTTTAATGCAAGAATATACACGGCCTTTGCAGACTTTTATCATAAAATAAAGGAGATGATTCTACATTACAAAACATGAAAAACCAGCATAAAATTTTTTACTTTTTCTTTTCCTTTTACAGAAAAAGAAACTTTTTGTAAAAAATTTATTTTTTTTTTCTATTTTTATTTTTATTTTTTTGTTTATGAATAAAAAGGGGAAAGTATTATTTCGTTTCCAGCAGTATTTTTCTATGTGTAGTATACCATTAAAGGTGAAGCATTGCATATTTTTACGGCTTGTTAATGTATTTTCTTTATTGCTTGTTTGTCCTTCGGTCAGTTGACAGGCGAGCACGTTTGACAATTGAGGAGATGTTGGATAACGTTTGACAAATTATGGTAAGCAGCTTATTTGTGATGCTGTGGTGGCAGCAGAAGAGTCTTCTTATATTTACTTGGGTGGTTTACTGTGTGACACTCAGAAAAATATTCTTAAATAATACTGTTTAGACCTATTTTGACTCGGCAATTTGATAAAAATCCTAAGCGGATCAGAAATTAAAATATACATGCATTTTAATTCTGTGTTATGCAATGGAGATCTCTACAACTAGAATTATGAAACAAAAGACGTCTACCCTATCTCTATCTCATTTGTGCTACACTTTCCAGCCAAACAAATAAATACTGTATTTGTTTTTCATACAACAAATACAGTATTTATTTGGTTGGCCGGAAAGTGTACCACTGAGCGGCACGAACGAACATAGCTAATGTGAATCTGTAGAATAAGATAATTCTACTAAAATTAAGATGGCGCCAGTAGTTTCTTTAATAAAAATAATATAGTTACACTTTTCGCCCGACCAAGTAAATGTTGTATTTGTTCAACAAAGAACAAATACAGAATTTGTTTGGTTGGGTGGAAGTGGGAGTGTATGTATGTCTTCTATCCTTTTTGGGTAGAACTTTTGTTCCTGTCTAATCTAACGGGAGAAATCGCCATTGTGGCTATATGCAAGTTTGTAGCAAGACAAACTTAAACTTTTTAAATTAAATTAAATTCAAATGAAAATAAAACTCAGGTTAGATTGGTCAGTTTTATCTTGCAATATAGTCTTGTTATATTTTCAACCCCGTATTAATAAAAAATCCATTTGCGGCTTTTTGCACTTATCAACAGTTTGCGCAATGACTGATAACTTATACGACCTCCACGTATAGCTATAGTTTATAAGTTACTTTAATTTGAGTTTGTACAAGTCATTATGTAGAGAAATGAAACCGAAAATCATTGATTTTAGATCAACACGAGGCTAAGAAAGCAACACGATATTTAACTTGGATATTGCCAAAATTACGTTAGTAATAAAAATTATATTATATTACGCACCGAGTACGCGAACCTAGTTTTTAGTGCACGAAAGTGCTTTTACGAGGCGCAGCCGGGTAAAAAAAGCACTCGTTGTGCACTGAAATGGTTTGCATCGAGGTGCGTATCATTTTTCCTACGACCTAACACCTAAACATAAAATTAGTTTCTTAATTTGAGGTTATGTGTTGTGTGAAGTTTACTATTTTTTTGACAGCAGTTATGTAAAATCTGCTGACTGTCACTTTCCAACCGTTGTCATAGACAACGGGTGGGAAATAGGCATTAACTACTAACTAGGTCGTAGGAAAAAGTTATTGAGAAATTAACACTCACAAGCCAAAAATAACCTTGTTTTTTCTTAGCTTAAAAAAATCAGGGGTTTTCCTGTAAAATCCCGCACATAAAAGTGTAGAAAAAAGAATATTGTTTTAATAGGAAATTTTAAGCTATCATTGTTTTTTCTCTAGATTTAAAGAGAGCCTCTAACAAGCATGATCTTATTTGGGGCCCTCCATGACTATAAATTTATCAATTGATCAAATAACAATAAATAAATAAAAATAAATAATTTCTTTACAAAACCTAACATTGTCAAATAGGATACTAGTTTTCTCTGTTTGCTACAGAACCCATTTATTTACAATACATCTTTGGATTACTACATTAAGACGTCGAAAATATTCATTTATTTGGAATTATAAAATGATTAATACTAAATATGACTTTTATTTAAAGATTCTTAAATTCTGTTTGTATATTCTATTAGCGTTGGAACTAATTCTTGTTTAAATTAGTCATGACTTGAGTCATGTGCAACTTGTTCAATAATTTTATTTCTTATTAAAAATCTTAATGCTTACAACATTTAGCATATTTTATGCGTTTCAAATATTTTATATTTGCATACATATATAATATACTACACATGTAAAATATTAACGCTTTGACCTACAGTGTGTAAATTACAAATTATATTTTTTTAAATATATTGAAAAAAAAAATTAAAAACACACACTTAAAGTGGAGGAAAATTATGCGCCAGAATAATTAATTAACAATAATGATGATAGTAGGGGCTAATTGTCGCACTTTTCATTCAAAATTAGTTTTTTCCTTTATTTTTGTATTGTTTTTTATTGACCTAATGGTAATTTTAGCTGCATGTTTCAGTAACATTATTTAACGAAAAAACATGGAAAAATTTATAGGGTATTAGTTATTTTTTTTTTGTGAAGTCTTGAAAATTGCGACAACGTGCCCCATCACGGGGCACGTTGTCGCGTCACTTGGAGTATATTTTTTTGAAGAAATATAAAGGCATTTATAAAAATTATAAATAACTAATAAGACATGTGCCTCTCCACAAGCTGATTGTTATCTAACTTTTTACTTTTGAGCCAAAATTTCCAACTTTATAATTAAATAATATTTTTTTGATTTTTTTTTTAATTTAATATAATTTAATAAACAAGTTTATTTGCTATTCGACAAAGTTTCACTTTTTTAGACAGTTTTGAATAAAAAAAATGCCAAAAAGGAAATGTTATACCATGAACATATCTCCAGATCATGCGACAACTAGCCCCAAACCAAATGCGACAACTAGCCCCAGTGGTCAATTTTACGTTATGTATCAAGTACTTTCTAATTAACGAATAAACACTCCTAAATGACAATATCAACAAATAATATACACCTTAAACTATTATTATACACAAAATTCTCTTATCTTAATGCTTTAAATCAGTAACAATAAGAAAAAATATTTACCACAAAAAAAATACTGGGCTCTTTAATTTTTACATTTTTTGGTTTATCTGGATGTTCTTTTAATTTATTGCATTTAAGTTTACAAATGATAAATGGCACTGTTGTAACGCAGCGGTTAATCTTGGTTTGGATCAGAAAAATATTTTACTTTTTAAGATATAAGCACTTCGACAACTTACCCCTGCGACAACTAGCCCCGGTCACCCCTACTATTATTTAGCATGTATAAGATAGTTAATAAGCCACTAAAAAATAGGTTTTACTTATATTCTTAACAACACGTAAAAATAAAATAAGGTTTACAGCTAAATTCCATATAATTTAATTATAAATAAAATTATTTTGAAGTATGATGTAAAATAATTTATTAGAACATTAAATGTCTATTAATCAAAGGGCAAACCTTGTTTCATTTAATAACTAAATTAAATAGAAATAAATCTTCATTTTATAAGGCATTTCCATCTAAAATTTTACGATGTTAAAGTTATTTAAAGTAATATATTGACTTTTTTTAATTAAACATTAAGTAGATTTCTATTTGGCATACTAGTAGATCCGATTTAAGGGAACGTTCAAGTATTACATAACGCAACATGTACCAAAATTCATACACTTCATACCTCGGTTCTCACGTTATTCAAGGCTGTAGAGATTTCATATTTTGGCTACCCCCCCTATAACACCCCCTATTAGGGGGGTAGCCAAAATATGAAATCTCCGAGGGGTTTATTTATTGAAAAAAAGTGTACAAGGATTGTGAGAATCAAAGGATTGTGGATGATTGTCAAAAATATTGTGAAAGATTGTACAACATTTTAATGAAGATTGTTTAAGATTGTGGAAAGATTTCAGATGATTGTGGATTGTAGATGATTTTGGATGATTGTAGATAATTTTGGATGATTGTAAATGATTGTGGAAGAAGGAATTGTCAAAGATTGTAGAAGATTGTTGGATAGGTGTACAAGGATTGTCCAATAAATAAACCCCTCGGAAATCTCTATAATCTATAATAACGCAAGAACCGTGTATGTAGTGTATGAATTTTGGTACAATTTGCGTTACGTAATACTTGAACGTTCCCTAAGAGTTTAATGTTCGTTTGGAGGGAATTGTATGCAAAATAAATAATTTGGTTTTTATTTATTATTTGTGGTATTTTTATTATTACAAATGATTAAAAATCACATACATTTAAAAAAAAATTAAAAATCACATATTTAATATAGGTTCACTTCATTTGAGGTTACTTCTTTCTTGATCATAAATCAAAGATTAAAGTTAGACTAGATATAGTGAGTCAGTATTAGTGACCCTAGATTAAAAATAATAAAATATAATACAGAAAAAAAGCATGTTTTCATCATTTTGAAAAAACCTAGTAGCATTAAGACAAGTTATTAATTTTTCTAGTGAAGAACCAAAAACTATAGTTATGAAGATAGGGATATGGATATAGAGTAAGTATTCTCCAGAGGTTCTCAATATTTGATTAAAACAATGAATTTCTTATGCATATTGTTACACCATGCCTCTCATAAAAAAAAACACCAAACCAGCAAACTACCAAACCAAACCATTATTAACGTAAACCAACGCCTCCCATTAAAAAAAAAACACCAACTCAGCCAACTATCAAACCAAACCATTGTTAACGTAAACCAACGCCTTCCATTAAAAAAAACACCAAACCAGTAAACTACCAAACCAAACCATTGTTAACGTAAACCAACGCCCCCATTAAAAAAATCAAACAGAAATTCGTGAGTATTTTAACAATCTTTTGCTATATATTCTAACAAAAATACTGAATTTTCCGCACCTAATTATATTCAAGACAGTAAGTTTTAGTAATAAAACCAGAAATCAGTGCAAAAATATAGTTTATTTTTGTGGTCCTGATGCGCACCGTAACCCCATTCAAATTAAACTATTTCATAAAACTACAATTGCCTAAACGGAAGTCACTTTTGACATCCGTCAAAACTAAAATAAGCAAACCAGTGCGCATGTGCTAGATTCTTCTCATTACTGCGGTGAGTGAATCGTGAAAAATCAACATTCTTCTTCTGGTGAAGATCCAAAAAATAAAGTTATGTATATACGGATATGGATATGCATATGGAGTAAGTATGGGTTTTGCCTTTTATTTATCCAAATAAGATGGAATTTTCATTTTAAATTAACTGGGTTTAAACAATTTTCAAATTACTTTCTCAATACTTTTAATGTTATTAGTAAAATGCTAAAGGCGCCAGTGTATGTAGGTCCGTCATGTTCTTTGGTAAAATTTAAATGCCGTTAATTGGGTCTAATTAGCCCAAGTAACTAGAATTTATTGTGAAATAATTCAAAACAATTATTAATAAATCAGTTGGAAACAGTTTACAAGTTTGTGTAGAAATTTCTATCGATCCCATATAAGGCTGCTAAATATTGTAAGAGCCATTCATGATTAAATGCATGCCCTGGATATACCGGTGCAGAATTCATCAATAGCTGTATCGAGAAAATTTTACATCTAAGTTTATAATATACAGGTTGATTTTTTTTAATGACCCCCATTTTACTTCTTTATTTAAAATGTTAGACATGTGTTTCTTCTAGTAATATTGTATCTTGGAACATAATTCACCTAATGACTTAATTTTTTGAAACCCATCAATTCCAGCCCGGATGTTCCGTTTTTTCCAGAAATAACCTCCGATATTGATTTTTAAATGACACACTCCATAGCATGGTCCAAAGTTATAAAGTAAAAAACATATCGCAGTTTTGTATACATTTTTTTAAATTATACTTATTATAATTATCAATGGTTCTTTATATCAAATGATAGCTCATTGTTTTAGTGGAAATATTTAAGTCCGCTAATTCAAGATTAAAATACTATACTGTTTTACTAAGAGAAAAAGTGAAGCTTTTTTTTACTAGTCTGTAGAATTTACGTACGACGCGAACGGAGTCCTGAAACTACAGACGAGTAAAAAAAGCCCTTTTCCTCTGAAACACTATTTTTTCTTGAAGCATCCTATATATATATATTTTTTAAATATTAATTTTTGAATTTAATTTATTCAGTAATAAAGTATGCTTTTTTTATTAAAATAGGCCAATAAAACCCTTTCGAAATAAACTTAAACCTTCCTTAGCTATTTTAATTTTTTTTCGTAGGCTAAATCGTACACTTTCCGCGATTTCGATGGTAACTTGTCTAATGTAGCATTTGCAGTTTCGGAGAGATTTGTAGGTGTATAAACCATATTCTTCTTCAATCATTTTTAATCAATTTCACACAAGGTTTTTGCACAGATTCTCGAGTCAACCACCCGTTTACATAATAAACAAACAAGTTTGAAGTATAGCTGTCATCAAAGTCAAAGAGTGCTGCCGCCAGTGGTGGTTTTGCTAACTAACTTTTTTTTACGGCGTACAACAATGAACTCATTTTTTTACTGTAAAAAGATAGATCACTTCTAACTAGTATGCTCAGTTATAAAATATGAACATTTTAGTACGCTTGAAGAAAAAATATAATTTTCTCCCACCTTGTTAATCCTAAGGCCAATTTATGTACATTCAATTTTTGTTGTTTATAAACATCGTGTAATTCGAAAGGGTCGTTGTAAAATGTGCAGAAATAAATTTTCGTAGAACGAGAACCTAGGCTTCTAGTAAATAACGCCGGTCACGTAAAATGTTTAATACTAGAGCAGTCATTATGCAACGATTATAACACACGGCACGCTGGAACAAAATTGCTTTTCGACTTTTTCTGATACAAATTTATTATTTCTATTTAAAATCAAAAACAAAAATAATCACAAAAAAAATAAAAAAAAAATTAAAAAAATTGAAAAACATCAAAACAATTTTTAAACATTTTTTAAATTTTTTCTTTTATTTTATTTTTTCGTAACACGAAAAATAAATTGATTTTTTTCTTATTTTCTCCCTTGCCCCACCCGATTTTTACCAAAAACAATGTCAGCCTAGAACTTTGGATAATCAAGCTATGATCCAAAGTCAAAGTCTTTAGCTGGAAGGGGAACGTTCAAGTATTACGAAAGCTCCTAGGGGGGGTGGGGGTCATTTTGAAGTGTTACGCTCATGTTAATGGTATAGGAAAATAGGGGATGGGGGTCTAAAATGATCAAAATTTGCGTTACGTAATACTTGAACGTTCCTAAGGATAATCTACCTATGGTCACAAATTTCCCGGACAGGCAGACAGACATATTTTTTTTCGAAAATAATTATTTATTGATATAAAACGCAGAGATGTAAAAAGAGCAATACAAATTTATTGAATTTTTATTAATAACGCAAGACTTTCCTCAGGCAAGTAATATATTAGTCTGTTTTTAAAGAAAACAATTTAAATAAGCATAATACGGCTGATTTTATGTCAAAAAATTAGAAAAAACGTTTCTATAAACCTTGGTGCTAAATAATCTAAGACAATTCGTCTTCTATAAGCTAAATATAGTATATTCTATAACTAGTATGGAATAGACAATATTCCGGAAAGTTTGTCATTCCTACTCCATACGTTTTGTAGACTATACTTTTTCATCGACTACAAATATGAAACACTGTATGGCTTTAAACTGCGGACAAGGTTAAAAACAATGTTTTTTGTGACTCGACATTGTAAATGCAACAAAACACATATTTTTAAATAAAGCAATTAATGTTATTTAATAATTTTATCAAATCAGTGTTTAAAAAAAAATATTTAATTTTAGCACATATTTACAAATTATAATGCAAAAATTGAAGGTTATGTCAGATTGTTGTGACAGATATAAAGTTTAAATATTTAACAATAGATGGAGCAGTTTTAATTTTTTTGAACTAAATTGATAAAAAACTGGTGAAATATTAAGAAAAACTAATAAACTTTATGTAATTTTAACGAAAAACTTTAAATTGCATTAAATTATTCAATATTTCATGGTAAAATATATATATTTTTGCTAATTTTTTGCTTTTATAAACAAGAGATGACACTAAATGTGCTCATTCTAACACTTGATACGGAATATTAATACCGTATCTAGAGCTAGAATGGATTCATTCTGTGTTTGAAAAGTGTGTGTATTTGCTTACATTCTAAAGCAGTCGTAGAAAAAAATATTTCTCACTTTCTAACTCAATTCAACTGATAGAATATTTAGCCCAAAGTAAAAACTTTTGTGATTTATTTATGTAAAATCTGTCATCATTTTTTTTCTCACAATATTATTTTTTTGTTAAAAAAATGAAAATAACTTTTCTCCAAAAGAAATCCAAATAAATAAGGGTTGGGTTATTTTAAAGTCGCACTAAATGGTCATTCCAAACCACCGTGTTATGCAACCATTATAAATACAACAGGTAAGTGTAGGTTACTGTTCTACACGCCAATCAACTAATTTAAACAACTGATCATTTAAGAAACACGGCATTTAATTAACGTGCGCCTAAGATCTAGCTAGCTGAACTGAAACAAACAAGTTTTTTTCTTTCCAAGGACTTCTAAATGGTTTTAATAGACTAAAAACAATTAAATGAAAGTATGAGAAGAGGTATACGCCATAAAAAATAACGTTATAGAACAAAATTAATATTAATACTAAGAATTAAAAGTTTTACAAAATTAAACCATTTTTATGGTAACTGTAGACGTAGAGCACAGGAATAATCAAGATTTTTCTGTGCTGTATTGTATATAGTTAGTTATATGAGTATTTTACAGTAAGAGAACAGGGAAAAAAAGATCATAAAAATTTAGACTGAAAAAATTTGATTAGTAGATCAATTTGTATATTTGAAAAGTATTATTATTAAAAGTATAGGGAAAAATTGGAAAAAAAAACGTCTCTTATGAAAAGGGCTAGAGAAGAAATTAAACTAAGTTAAGAGACATTATTTTAATCGTTGGTAAACTCTTGGTTAGAAAACCACCATTTTTTATTTTACTATTTCAGTCATTATTTTAATGGTTTGGACTTTTTGGTAAGTAATCAACACGTGTTGTGGTACTAAAATATAAAGTGGTGGTATTCCAACCAAGAGTTTACTATCGATTGAAGTAATGGTTGTAAAATACAAGTGCTATTTTAAAGATATTTTGAAGAGCTAGTTGGGATTTGGGACAGGCCTAAACTGGAATGTAAAAATGTTGGGAAAATAATTGGCTAGAGATAGGGTAGGGTATAACTGGTGTTCTTTTTTCTATGGAAGGGCCAAGTGACCTGGCCCAGGTCGTATTGGATAAATGGGGTGGACGATCCTGACATATTTATGAATATTATGCATTGCATAGCACATCAAACTGGTTCGAAAGTCAGTATAAGCCGGTGGTTCTCTCTACTACTAGCCCACACAAGTCCTGGACTTAGGGGATGCTTAATTAAGTAGAATAGTACGAGGTTAACAAACAAACAAAAAAAAACCTACTAGGCCACATTAAAAGCATTATGAAGTTGCTTAGTAAGAAATTAAAACGATAATGTTGCTTCTATCGGCCATGCCTACCCAGTACTTTTCTAGCACTGAAGTATAGGCTGTTATAAAGAGCTGACTCAAACCTTACAACTTTATGTTGATAACATATTTAGATTCCGCTAATTTTAAATGATGCTTGGGATTTGTTCTGAAGCTGTTGTATACACGTTTATTTACCAGCTGTGCGCATTCAGAACCTAATCCAGTTACCATTTAATGGTATTAAAAGTGCTCACGTCAATTAAAATTATTTTTCATTTTAATTAGTAATTAAGTTGGGTAATAAAAGTAATTAACGAAAAAAATTAAGTGATTCTATTACAACTAGACAGTCTAATAATTAAATTCTTACCAAATTGTCCTGATTCTATAAAAAGATGAGTTTCAACTTACCTAAAACAAAAGAAGAACATTAATTAATAAACTGGAGAGAAGTAAATTTAAACTATAAATAAATTTTCTTACAACTGCGTGGGTAAAGGATGATAATATAATATCTGTTTTATTATATTAATATTATTATAATGAACACCTGTGAATAAAAAAATATACCCGTAGATATAACGACATTATTAATGTGTTAGATCTATTTCAGTACTATCAACAACATAATTTGACAGTATTTGATCTCTATACAAACTGGAAAAGTAAATAATTTGGGTTTAATCAAAATTACATAAAATGATCTATAATATTTCCTACAGGATGCTTCTTAAAATTAATGTTTATGTAATGCAAAAAAGTTTCTATTTGATTCATTTCCGAGTGTTTATCACAAATAACCCCAAATAAAATGATCTCTAATTTAGATTTTTGGATGTTTTATGAAATTTAAAAGAAAAAATAAATAGATGCAGAATTCAAGTAAATCCATAATCCATGTTTTTGGTACAAATATTTTTTATATTGTTCCTAGATATGCTATAATCGATATTCGTCAGATACGGCCAAACAAAGTTAAATAAATATCGGAAATTATCCGATACTGCGATACCTATTAAACTTTGTTATTACACAGATGTAAAGAATTAAATGATGTCTTGTTAGTTTTGAAGACAAGAAATTATAGTGATTTCTACATCCATAGAGTGATACAAATAAAAAACAAATAAGAAGGTATAAGTAAATAGCTATGTAATCGGAGATTATAAAATGTATAGTAAAAGTAATATAAATAAATAAAGCAAATTGGAGGTCAAACCGTATAGATATTATAACCTGACAAATGCACTTGTAAAATGCTTGTTTTTAACAGTAGTAAGTTATTTGATAACGTGTACATATATTTCACAAGATTAACACTTGCAAAAAAATACACTCACACGACAAACACATGTTTCTGTGAAGTATGATACCGCAAAAGTCGTAACTACTGACAAGCAAATACAAGTTTGAACTTGTTTATTGCTACAGACGATTTTCAGTTGTCTTTTTATTTGACTCCCACGTACACTTGTTCCAGATGAAATCGCGACAAACATTTAACTCTATTGTTAAATAAATAACTTTCTGTTTAGCAGGTACACTATTGAAATGTAAGTGCTTACTCACAGGTGTTTTTATCAAGTGCACTCCTAAACACAAACATATTTAGTTAACAAGAATATGTACCTGTTTGGAAAGATTTATTGTAACATTTATGATTTACTTGATATTACACCTATTCAGGGTATTCTACAAGGTTTAGAACTTGACCTGTTAATGTTTTACAATATTTTAAATGATCTTTTTTTTTGTTTATTTGATGAATTGATATTTCATGAAATATGTGATTGGTTACAAGACATAGAAGAAACAAAATAAGATGTTAAACTATAAACTTTTTATAAGTATAAAAAGTTTGATATTATGTACAATTAAATATTAATATTTAGTTAACAGAAATTTGTACCTGGTTGTTTCCAAAAATTTCTTGAAGGAAATTTTTTATTTAATCATTATTTAACATATTCGGGGGGTACTACAAGGTCCAGAACTTGTTCTTTTAATGTTTCACAATATTTTAAATGATTTTTGTGTCATTATTTGATAAAACTTGACATGTGATGTGTAAAAATTGTAAGTTTGATATTATGTATAATAAAACCTGAAAATATTGAAGCAGTATCGACATTATAAAAGAATTCCTAGTATTGTGATATTAATTTTATCATTCTGCATCTTCATTATAGATTTATGCTTTGGTCCATACTCATCGATTATCGATAGATCGGGCTATTGTTAGTTAAATTCTTGTTGTATAATATACCATAAAGTAACTGTAAATACATATACATATAGATTAATATCGCGATTCTACTACAATAGGTTTTTATATGTCAAGTGTGGATATATATTTTAGACATTTTCGACTGACACCGAATAAGTAAATGATTGGTATAATATGCATTACAATGTTAATAAATATATTTATCTAGATCAAAGATCATAGGCGGTATTTTGAAATGAGAATATTACCTACATATTTGTTGTTTAGGATTCAAGAAGCTAAAGGCTTAAAATTTAGAATGTATTCATTATCATTTTATATTTAGAATATATTCCATACATTTTTTAGGTCATTAAGGAGTTATTCAACATTTTATGATCCAAAATCACGACTGGGAATAGTATTTACTAAAACTCAATCAGGACAATCTAGGACTTTTATGGCAAACTCAAGACACAATCATAACAGAAGTAAATAAACAGGACTTTTTTGGACTGTAACTGAAAATCCAAACCAGAGCAACACTAGATTAAGAACTAAGGGACAACATGTAACATTAGTCAAAGCTCTCAGCTTACAGAGGATAATTTATCCTGGATAAACAGTGGTGATTAACACTGGCCAGTTAAATAAAAAGCTATTAAATTTACTCCTAATATTATAATGTAAAAATAAATTCTAGGTGCTGTTACAATACTCCATTAATATTCAGCATGTACAAGTACTTGGAATCACTAATAAATATTCTACAAATGTACATTTACTGGTAAATCGTTCTCATTAGTAAATTTTCCATATTTAAGATTCCATCATGGAGTATAATTACTTAGTTACATAAAGTCTATTTAAGTAGTTGCATAGCTGTATAATGTGTCAGAAAAATGGTCTCTCTTGGGTGACTTGAAGTAAAAGGACATGCCACGATTAGTCCTAACGACTGCCTCACAATTACACTACTGTATGTCTCATACATTCTAACGAAATGCCGATTGTACACCATGTCTGTCCTATAAAATGGTCTAACTATGCAAAATTAGAAACACAGTATTGTCAAGAGTTGGCTAGCCATACAGGCTTTACCTAAATTAATTAAAAGAACTTTATTTATTATTTATAAATTAGTACCTGATATTACATACAGATATTTTGCACACCAAGCATTCTAGTGTTATTGTAAACTAACATTGAAATTAAATAAACTAGATTTGTTTGTAAAACATCGTGGTATAAATACGATACCTAGATCAAAAGATGGAGGAATTAGAAAATTAGATTATCAGATTGAATAGAGTAGAGTCGATAGTTGGGTAGTGCCCAAAGTGGGCAGTGACCATTGGGAAAAGTAACCAACATTGACATCTCCCAAACCTAGTGGTAAGAAGAGTCATTTTTTATAAATAAGAGTTTAATTACCCCAAACCCACCCTCATTCGTGACACAAAGAACCCGTATTCGTGACAATATAACATTTTTGGCTAAGTAAAATTATTTTAAAATAATACAGTAAATGGAGGAAAGAGAATACAGACTAATGACCAACATATTTGTCTTTCCTAAAACGACCTCAACGTTTTAGGTTTTCCATAAATCAACAAATTGGTACTTTATTCTGTTTTTTCTTTTAATAATTAAACATGATAAAGTGACAATTTGTCGATTTATGGCAAACTCACAACTCTAAGTTGTTTTAGGAAAAACAAACGTGGTTGTCATTGTCCTGTTTGTAATCTCAGTTCTACAAATATCGGCACTATAGAGAATCAGGATCATCATCTGTTATTATAATATATAATATGTAAATTAAACACTTTAAAGTAACTTGGGTAATTTAATTTAATTTAATTAATTAAACACAGCCAATTAAAATTTTGAGAAAAAAATTGGTCAAACTTAAGTATACCTACACTTTAATATTTTGTAGAGAAAGATCTCCATTTAAATAATGATTGTATTAGTATAACTATAAATAATAATAATTATTTATAATTATAATTTAATCTGAGAAATGAGAAACAAGATTAACTATAAAAAATATTTGATTTTTTTTCTCATTTTGCCATTTAATTATGTGGCGAGGAACCTAAAGAACAATGTACATTTTTATTATCATAGGTACTAAATTCACCATTTCAAATTGAGTAATGAACATTACTGGTTTTTGTGTACACTAACAATAAAATAAATTTTAGATGGTTATTTAATAGCGTATCTCTCTATTTCATAATGAAATATCCCACAAAATTTCAAATTGCATTAAAAGAAGCTGTTATTTTAATTATTTGAATTGGTCACGCGAATTCAACAAAGGGAATTTCTATTAAACACAATTCATTATCTTTTTTCCTAATATACTTAATACAAACACAAGAAAATAATGACAGAATATATACGGCGTACATTGTACGCGTATACGTTTCCTGCTTGCCATTTTGTTATTACAAAAACTAGCAATTTAATTTCTAAAGAAAAAGACATTAATACTTGCATTGTCCAACAAAACGTATAATTTTATAGAAGAAAGAAACAATTTTGAAGAAATTACATATGTTTTAAATGTAGAACAATAAAAGCTTCTTAGATTCAACGTAATTTGAAATTTATTTCTATAAATGGATAAATAAAATCAGTATAAAATGGAGAGCACTGACAACATAATACAATGATTTTATAGTAGTAGGTAATTCTCCAAAGATGGAAACTGGTCTAATGAAAAGGGAACGGAGAATTAATACAGACTAATTTATTCTGAAACTGGCCTGAACTTCCGAGTCGATCCTCTCGGAGCGATATAGATCCTAACGACACTCTTATATCGCTCTTCTCGGACTCTAACATGCATTAAACCAGTATTTACTTTCAGTACATAGCTTTGTTTCCACTATTTAACTAAATTGTTACTTCTTCAGTCGCATATCTTTCTCTGGTTACATCGTAGATAAAATTTGTAACTAGATTCCTAGCGAAACCAGAATTAAACTACAGTTATTTTCACAAATTGTTTTATTGTTCAAACTGAATTCCTTAATGTTTATGTCAATTTACCTACATCCGTGAATTCACCTAACTATTCACCTCTCTGACCAAACTATGCTTTGCTGTAATTACTATCGCAGCAAATTCCTTCTAAATTTAAGAACATAAATAGCTGCGGATACTGATACTAAGAACACTCCTTAGTCTCTAAACACTTCTTCTGTACTTGAAGTCGTTAAATTAATTTAAAGAAATCGTGGTTAGCATGTGACGAATATTTATCATAGGTGGCGAACATATAAGAACTAGCAACATATCTGCGCATCATACACCTGGGGAACCTGAATGCACCAAGGAAGAAAAATACTAGCTGAGTTATGACATATGTAAATATCAAATGAACGCTACATTCAAGTCTTTGAACGCGTTATTTCTCTGCCAATCCAACGTGATTTTACGAATTAATCTTGATATTATTATACTTGCAACAAAAAATACAATAACCCACGCACACTACTACCGGTAACATTTAATGTAACATTTATTGGATGAGCTCAAGCTTCCCACAAGCAAATTTATGGATATTTGAAAATAATTTATTACCATTTCTTTCATCAGTTGCGCAAGCGAAGTTTGTATATATATTTGGAATTTGTTTTACAACAATGTGTTAATCTACACAGTATATAGGAAGTGCATTTTAAAGTGGAGTTTTGACTTTGTGACAGTTTTTCACCTCGCTTTTCTCTCAGTAAACAATTCAGATTTAATAACACAAGCTAGTTGCTGTGTTAAAATGAAAAAACTGCATTTTGAAATTAGCCTTCTCATAAGTTATGTGTTCATCTTCGGAAAACAGTGGGACACTTTACTATTGTTTTATATACAGACTTCTAAAGCTACCGAAAGAATGCTGCAAAAAATTGTACTTGAATATTAGATCTGACTACGCACATGTTTACACTGAATTGGAGCTTTTTTTTTGGACTCCAGAGGTCAGGTAGTTTTACCTAAAAATAATTCAGGGAGTTTTGATTTTGGGTTTGTTTTATAGGGTATAGAGCAGTAAATAAAAAAACAATTTTGCGACCTTGAACTTGATTTGGAACTGTTATATTTTGACGTATTTTTCACAAAAACAGGATTTTTTTTAAATATCTCAAGATTTAAAAAAATATATTTGTCGTGAATATTTTTTTTATAAATACATTTTCTTTTTCTGATAATAAACATTTATTATAAAATATTTCTTTGAAAGGTATTCAGAAGGCCAAACCGAATCGATGAGAATTGTGCCAGATTTCAAGATTATCGAAAGCAACGGTAATTTACTCGAGATGAAATGCTTTAATAAAATTGTGTTTTTTACACTTTTTAAAATATAAGATGCATATTTGGATAATGCGTTTCTGATGTTACGATATATCAAGATAGCTGTAGCAAAATAAATTGTCTGAACCAAATAATTTGATGCAAATGATCAGAATTCAAAAATATCAAGAGCATCAAGACATAACTATTAGTAAGATATAAAGGTTACACTATAGTGTACAGGGTGTCCGTTTTTCGACCTCAAGCATGGGTATTATTGATCAGCCTAACAATGCGCAACTTTTTCCTAATTTAATCGATCTTGTATCTCTTATAATAACCGAGATACTAAAAACGGACACCCTGTATAGTTAAAATTAGTACTAATGTTACAGTGGTGGTGAATTAATAGTATATTAGTAGTAGTAGTAGTAGTAGTAGTAGTACTCGCCGCAAGCGGCTCGTTTTCTAAACTTGTACTCGTGCGCTAAAAACGTATGTTATGAAACGAGTGCTTTATACATTTTTTTCTATTTTGCTCTAAAATTTAAAAAACTTACATTTAAATTGATGACTGATTTAGGGATTTTTGTTTTGGGTTGGCATTACAGTTTACACTATGTTTAAAATTCTAAGAACAAATGATATTTTGATATATTTTACAGTCATCTCTTCTTTTTTCACTTAAATTAACCAGTCCACAATTTGAACACGGTAAATAATAACCCAAAGACAAAATTTTGTAAAAAATTAAACTTTAAATCGACATTGACATTTGCACGCAAAACGTCAAGAGATAGGCTTTTGTATGTTGCCAACCCAACAGAAAAAAAAGTAGAGACCTCTTATGGGCCTATAAGAACACGCAAAATGCGTGTGATTATGAGCTTATAAGAGTTGCAAAATAGAAAAAATCAATAGATATTATCATAGCTACATTAGGGCGCTAAAAAGTATATTGGTATGAGTATATGAAATAGCCAACATATCTCCTAAGTGCGAGTTGACAATTTTGTTTTGTTTATTAAAAGCAATTTTCAATTTCCTTAATTTTTCTTCTCCTTAATGTTGCTTTTGCATTTTGCTTTAAGGCCCCTACTTAAAGCAAAATGTTTTTGATATGCCAAAACAAAATTATCTTATAATTATAAATTATGATGTACGAAATTATATTTATAATTTAAGTTGTACGGAGATATTTTGATGGATTATTTCATAAAAATTGAAAAAAGGTGAAAATTGTCAGTGTAACTTGTACAATGTACATGTGAAATAGCCAATAATTAATTTACCCAAGGCGTTCTTCACTGATGTGAAGGACGCCTTGATTTACCTCAACGGGATAAATCTGTATTAAAATAAAAATATATATAGAAGATGTCTTGTTTAATGAAATTGTAGATCCGGGTTACACAATAGTTATTGGCCTTTCAGAACAGCCTTATTTAGTTATCATTGTCAATGCCGCAAATGCTTATCCATATATTGGTTTGCATACGACCATATACTAAAACTAACAAAGTATGCATTGATCAAATCGTGTATTATTTGTCGTAGTGGCCAATAGAAAGCCATGAATCAATCAAAGTGCAAGAAACAACCTTCTTCGGCAGGACGTGCAACGTTATCAGGTATGTGTCACGTGAGGGAATGCTTCTGTTGGTCAATAATAGGAAGAATACTATACCTATACGGTGTGCCCAGACTTTGTTATGGGGTAATGAAACAATTCGTACTGAAGAGGGCCAGCAGCACGAAACTGTAATTCTACCAATATCACTCTGTACGATGATTAGAAAATAGATTGATGGAATAATAAATTGGTTGCAGGACAAAATTAAAAAAAAAATTGTGGACTTTACAAGCAGTTTTACTGTTAACATTCAGATACCACTAGATAATAGATGATAATTAGCTCCTCCACAGATGCTTAGGGCAATAATATAATTTATTGTAAAAATACAACATATTTGTAATTTTCCCCCAGCCCTTAAATACTTAATTAGATCCCCCATTTAATGCTACGGTGGCTCCTCCCAATATTTGCTTCTAGTTGGGACTATGACTTTAAGCATTAAAAAATTGTAAATTCAGTGTTCAATTTGATACAAAACTTAATATTAATTTGAAAATTTCTTGCAAAAGTCGTTTAACTATAATTATAAATAAAATGATGAAATTCGAGCAAAAGCTTGATGACCTTAAAATAAATCCTGCAAGGTTACAGAGCGTGTATATCTACGTGACCCCAGACGAATCGGAAAAAAAGAAGTATGCTCAATAAAAAACGCCTAATAATAACAGAGAACCTGTACAGGTTTTATAATAAATTAATACGTCCGTACATTTCTTACGAAACTGTCTTTAATATTATAGGTTTCAAGCTCTGCAGTTAAAAAAATTAATTGTAATAAACGTTGTGGTTATTTATAAATTGTTATATTAAAAGTAATTATTTCTATTAATCATGGTTCCTCACGACATGTTTACCAGTAGCTGGTTCGTAGGAAAATTATTAATAACACATTTAGCATCGGAAGATACGTGTACCACCAAAAGAAAAGGCACTTCTTTGTCTGGACCGTAAATAGTACGAATCCAAACTATCATATTCGAAAATCTCTTAAAAGAGATATACATATATTTACTACTGGACACAATACGATGAGAGTTGGACCAGATAGCGTTTATCTTGTTCCGTCAGGCAGAGTATGTCTTCTAAGAAGCGAGTTGTCAATCTTGTATTTGACACTAAAAGCCTATATTCAAAATAATAAAATCCATCCAGAATTATGGTAATTCTCTAATTAGCATTTAAACTGCCAGAAATCAGTTTAAAAGATACATTAAACTTATGAGAAAAAAGTTTTTATCCAATACATATAGATAATAAGACAATTACCAGATTTATTTTAAATAGATAAACTCAATAATAACCCCCGCGTGGCTTTTACTTTATTCAGTGGATAATTATTTATTTTACCCACTCAACTGTCACTTGTCAAATTATTTTCTTGTAAATGTCATTAAAATTTTTAATAAAAATATGAATTCCTAGGCTATTTATTGCATAAAACCTTGTATGGCACTCATGGGTAAACCGATATTGCCCTCTCGAAAATTAACCTGCTTGGCTGACGCCTCGCAGGTTAATTTTCTCTTGGGCAATATCTTACTTTATCCACTAGTACCATAAATAACTATTACCTTCTTCGAATTTCATGTACTCGATATACCTACTTGAGAATATTATGAAGCGTGACATTACTGTGAAATACACAATTTGTTTTATTTTTAATTAACTAAGTACCTAGTTGCTGGTACAAATTTTTGATTGATTTTTAAAGTTCATTTTTACGAGAGTTCCTGCACAATTTTCTTGACAGTTCTGCACTGAAAATAACATTGGTATTTTTACAACAAAAAAAATATTAACATTATTGCAGCGATTTTATATTGTTATATTGTAAAATCAAAAGTTAGTTTAATAAAAACGCAATTTTATTGTAGGTTTACTAAATTTTGCGAAAATACTTGAACATTTTACAAAATGTTTTAGCTTTTCACAAAAAAACATTTAAAATTACAAAGACGTGTTGTAATATTGTAAAAATGCGAAACACTTTCACAATTTATTATTTAATATCACAGGTAAATGTTGTAAAATTAAAAAAAAATTATAATTTTTATGAATTTACAAGATTACAACGCAATTTAGTTAAATTACAAAGTTGATATGTAATAATACTAGCAAAATAGCCAACGATATTATTAGTAATTTCACAAAACAATTTTTAGAGTGTGTACTAATATTACAAGATTATATTTTTTTTAAACCCCTTCTATTCACTTCACTTATATACATTTGTCCTCAAATCTGCCAAAAGCTTTTCACACACTTAGAATACACTCACAAAGCTAAAATTTGGTACACATGTTTAACTCGGTTGACAATACAATGTTATATAAAATTTACCCCTAAAATTAAAAAAAAAAACCGTTTTTTAACCACATGAAATAATTTAAAACTAAAATTAGGTTACATACTCATCAAGTGATAATAAAATTTTACAATACATTTTTCATCCCCCCTCGCCTCCCCCATCAGCCCCATTCGCGTATAAGGCTAAGTTAGCCCCCTCTCTGTTTCACCCATACGTAGAGCTCAAATTCGGTACACATGCTTATCTCTGATAACAATACAATTTAAAATAAAATGAGAAGAAATTTTGTGCCCATGTAAGATAAAAAAAATTAAATGAATTACATACGTGACAACGAAAATTTCCTTATAAATTAAACACCTTCTTTCCCCCAACATAGCTCATGCTGAGCTTAATTAACCTTCTTCTGTTTTACCCACTTAAAAAAACTGAAATTTGGCACGAATACTTGTAACTTAAATCTCTGCTTTGGAATAAGGGTTGCTTTACACAATATTAAAGGATAACTAAATAACTTGATAATAAAATAATATAAAAAACAAGTTTTTAAACTTAATACCCTTCTATTAACCACATATTACATATAACTGAAAAGTAGAAAACAAGACATTTATACCAATTTACAAAAACGAGGTTTTTAAAAGAAGGGTTTTGGAAATGTTGCGAAAATTAAAAAAATAAAATTCCAAAACTTTTATTGGTATAAATGTCTTGTTTTCTAGTTTTTAGTTATATGTAATATTAATCACATAGAAGGGTTTTAAGTTTAAAAACTTGTTTTTTATATTGTTTTATTCACTGCCAAAATGCAATGTTTTTTTTGAAGCTATTTAAGAATTACATATTTTAAACCGTCATTATTATATTGCTTACAAATAAATGCATAGCACATATGATATCTAAACACACATGTTTATTATAATAATAATTAAGTTAATAATAAAATATAACGGTAATTTATTCAAAAATAAAAACTTTAATTAAACAGTTGCTTCATTGATCTGACGTTAAAAAATTCTTCTAAACCGGTACTAATTTCAGAAAGAACTTTTATGGCACAAATCATTGTAAATAATTGAATGTATTTAATTTGACAAGGAATTAAAGATGTTTCTTAAAAATACCGAATCGATAAATCGATACCCCCAAGCAACAAAGCCGTAACTCATATATTGTCATTTTTCAGCTAAATTTCTAAAATATTTTTTTTCTTATTTAAGGGTGAGGAAATGATTGAAGTGAAAAAGGAAGCCATGTGATACATCATTTGAAAGCTTATAATATTTTCTATTTAACTGTATAGGTATTTATTATTTATTTATTGTTTGTTTCTAATAATATTCAAGTTTAGAATTTCTTACTTTAGTGTTTTTAGGTAAACTTTTGGTTAAACTGGCCTGTGGAGAAATCTGAGTAGTACCACCATGTGTGTCTTTTTTCAAGGCGTTTACTTATGAGTATAACTCAAAATAGGTCTAACTTGAGTTACATCCTTGTTGCATGGGAGTGTCGAAATTACGATCTTGCATTTGTTTTCTAAAACCAAAATTTATACATCTAAAATTATACATACTGCTCTGCAACATAGGTAATTAATTTTCTTGAATAATAATAATAATAAACTGGCTAAGAAACTATAAAGACCAAACCCAATCAGTATTTTTAAGTAAACGGAAGTGTCTGGAAGAAAAAACATTGGACAGAATATCCTTTAAATGTATAAAATGTATGCTTTAGGAAATTTTAGGACGAAATATCATTGACTATTTTTTCCAACTATCAAAATGCCCGTTTTAACCAATAAAAAACTGGGCATAACCAGAACGACGGGATCTTTTCGCATCGAAAATTGAATACACCACTGTTCTAGCTTTTTGTAATCAATACAGCTTAATAATTTAATATTAAGAGAAAATATTAACTGAAAGTCTAAATTAATTAGCTTATTTTTATTCAATATAAATAAAAGTTTACGAATTTAGATTTGTTTTATTCCAAAAATTAGAAAAGTCAAACACGAATTTAGTGTGTCAAAATAAATTTACATCAAATTAATTATTAATTTAAATTACTTTTTCTCACTACCAACTAGGTAAGTTGATATTACTTAATCAAAAAGCCTACCCTACAGTAATGGAAAGTACTATATCAAACACACTTAGTGATAGATGAAATCAACACAAAGAAAACCGTAACTGGACAGAAAAATCGTTTTACCGCTAAAGGACACGAAGTGTCCGACACTTACCAAAGGGGGGCACCTAGACACAAGGCTACTATTCTTAATTTTATAGAGTGATTCCATAAAAAATTGATTTGTTGAATTGTCACACATATAAATGTCAAAAATATTATTAATAAAATACGATTTTAACTCCTTGGTAGTGAGAAAAACCTAATGCGCTACTCGTAGGTCGTGTTTATGGACCTCAGCTCCGCTTCGGTCCATAAAATACGACCTCACACAGAAAAATTTACTTACCTCTACTAGGAGCGCAAATAACTATTTCTCACTACCAACTAGGTAAGTTGACATTACTAAATCAAAAAGTCGACAGTAATGGAAAGTACTATATCACACTTAATGATAGATAAAATCAATCTTTGAAGGTTACGAGTAAATATTTAAAGATTTTCTTCTGTTCGGAGGTAAAGGTAATCTGAAGGAAATCTTTGAAGATTTCCTCCTAGAGGTGTACAAAATTTTGTCAGCGGTTTACTCCTTGGTATTACGTATGAATATACGCAGTGAAATGGTTCAACTTCTAAATTATCTGCCATGGGAGATTGCAATAATATTATTTAGCTCCTGCACTGTCTACCGCGCTATGGCATGGTTTCAAGTCAGCAAACTAAGCAGGCAGCGACTGAGCGAACGCCAAACGGCATACGCAATGAGCCAAACCGTTTTCCCACGGTGACCGACTCATGTCTTCTCTGTGATGTCATACCTTAGGCACACACGCACAAAACACGTACGTCTGTCACCATAGATGAACATTTTTTCATACCTACGTAATAAAAATTTCAGAACATTTTTTCTCCTAAATTACCAATTATTTACTAAATTTCATAGCTTTTCTTCTCTCCACAATATTAAATGTTGGTAATAAATTTAGTTTACTAGGTCAAAAAATCTTAAATTATTAAATTGTGTCATTTTGACCTTGACTTGACCTTGATCCTGACCTGATAGGGTCAAACTGACCCCCGATTCGAATTCAGCGACCTCAAAAACGTATAGGTATGGTGGTTTAGCTCGGGTAGCAGATTTTTTTTTGTGAGGTTGTGTTATACATAATGTAGCCTGCCTACCTGAAAAATTAAAAAAGTTAAGGGGTGACCACCTTCCTGAAACACCCCGTTTGTTCGGATATTTAAACTGCTCAGGAAGTTTGGATAACTATATAAAAGGCCTATTATTTTTAATGCGGACGAGGGAACATCCTTTCAATTCTTGGGACAGCGTGAGGTGGTTTGAGTAACAAGTTTTTGAGAAGAATACACTATAAAATGATGAGCTGTATGTTATATCTTGAACGGACATAATAACCATCAGAAAGTCTATAGTATAGACTCTACAATACATAACTTCTGCATTACAATAAAACTGGTTTTATGTGTTTAAAACTGTCAATAGGAGGTCTATAATTATGGAATTTCTTAAAAACCCAAAAAAGGCTCTTTGTACAATTGCTTTAGGTTTTTCTAATTCATAATTCTTATACCAGTTTAATGGTAGTTATTTATTTAGAGGCAGTTGTAGAAATAAACATATATGGATTGATTGATCATAAAATATTAACACTGCAGTAAACGCATGGATAATAACAGAACTAAGAGGTCAGCTGGAAAAAGTTGTGTGGCTGAGATCAGAGACCCACAACGCTCTGCAGAGTTCTGCTTTGGCACAATATCCATTCACAAATGCGAACAACAATGCACTTTGTCGTCGATGGTGACAAAACTACAACTTCAATATTTCATACACAATGATCAGGTCTGTGCTGAATATTAATTTGGCATTAATTTTACGTTAAATGATAAGCAATGCTTATTAAGCATGTGCTAATTTCACTTCTCGAGAATTCGTTGCACTAACTTGTGGGATTGGAAATCATCATTTGACTTTCGATTTATGAATATTATTCGCATACATTAAAGTTTATTTTTCTTAAGGTATAGTTATTTTAAACGTTCCCGCTTGTAAACAATCTCGAAATTACCATAGCAACGTAAGATACGCATGCGTCGTAAGCGAAATGACTAGGCCCAATTTACATAACCTTAAAACGTTGACAAACGAGAACAAAGCCGATCTCGGTGGCGCAGTTGGTAGTGCGTCCGGCTGCGAACACTGAGATTGTGGGTTCGAGCCCCACATAGAGCATGGATGTATAGTGGTGTAAATAGTCGGTAAATGGAACTACGATGACTTACTGTAATGTGGGTTGCAGGTGAAACTGTAAACACATTTCAGGGTGGATGCGAGTTCTGTTGAGGACCGTGCTTCGGAGGGTACGTAAAGATGGCGGTCCCGTCAATTAGGCCATAGCAGCGAAAAACGACGTTAAATGATTAAACAAACAAACAAATGAGAACAAAACAATGGTTTATTCCTCTATATTATTGGAATAAAAGCGATTTTATAAGCAAATTTTGTTTCTACAGGAATACAAAAGTGTTTTTAGCAACAGCTTTATCAATTCTCTTTTTTTACATCAAAACATCATAAAAACAAAGTAAGTAAGTAAACAAAAATTATAAATTTTGGTTATGTTGACATTCAAAACAAGCCACATGCTTCAGTGTAAATCGGACTTTGTGGAGTATTTAGCGGCAAATTTAAAATAACTATACCTTAAAAAAATAAACTTTAGTAATGTACAGGGAATACAATAAATACATAACGGCTAGCTTTCGGGTTCTGCCCTAAAAAGGGATAAATAAATTGGATTGGAAATCTAAAACCGTAACATATAATAATAGTAAACTCATTTACCTTTTTAGAAATCTGGCAATTGTGAGAAGAAAGGAGGTAAATTAAAAATCCTTAATGGAAAGGATATAGGTTGCTAGATTTAATGTTCTCTAAAAAGCAGTGATGCTGCTGGAACTAAGGACACTAGATTAGATGAGTCTACTTCACTTCCCAAGTGGGAAGTGGAAAGTAAAGTTGACTCAACTAGTGTCAAGTGTCCTTAGCTTTGTAGAACTATTTTTTCTTAGGGGGGGGGGAACAACTAAAGATTGAGATTTTCTTAACTTTTTTCCAAATTTGGAAAACTTTTTTTACGACGGCAATAAGTTAATGAATAAAAAAAAGATAATTAACTCCATAATTTTCCCAACTGGAGAGTGAAATATCTCAACTCGAGATTGGTTGGGGGTCCCGTCATCCCGGCTAAAAAATACTTACATAGAATTAAGTATTTTTAAAGAACCTAAAATATTAGGTACTATTAAGATTGAAACTTAAAAATTATTATATTGGCGCATAATTTACGGAAGATTTGAGTTTAATCCAGGAAATATACAGGGTGATCCATAACTGGCATGCCAAAATTTAAGAGGTGATTCTAGATCCAAAAATATAAAAAAAGTTCCTATAAAGGTTGGTCCGGAAATGAGCCCTAAGGGATCTAGGGCCCTTTAAAATTGTCATAAAAATAAGGTTTTTAATTAATAACTCGGGTACCGTTTAAGCTAGAGCGGCGAGCTTTTGCATGTATACTAGTATTAATAAGGGCAATAAGTTTATGTTAATTTATTTTTTTAATCTATCCAGAGGCGTGCCCAGACGGACAAAATATATGAGGCTTAAAACATTTTTGCCCCAAACTTTTCTATGTGTATGTTTTTTGGATTTGTTGTAAAAAATATAGATTTCTAGAGTAAAAATACATATAAAATATCATATAGTGTAACACTGTAGGAGCAACCGTTATCAAAAAAAAATGCAATTAAGAGGAAGTAACATTTTGTGCCACCAAAAACGATACTTTTTAAAAGGCTATTACTTCTTTAATATTAAATTTAGGTGTTTTGGTGTATAATACTTTTTTGCTCAGTTTTAAATGAAGAATCACCCTGCAGCATTAAAATTTTATTGGTGCTTTTTTTTGTTCCCCATTCAATACGTCATCTTCGAAGGGCCGTAGCTCCCTTAGGGCTCATTTCCGGACCAACCTTTATAGAAACTTTTTTTCATATTTTTGGATGTAGAATCACCTCTTAAATTTCGGTGCGCGAGTTCATAGTTTTAATTTTTCTTTCATATGTAGTTCGGAATCATGCCCAAAAAGGAAAATATCCATATTAATATTTAAATAAAGATAAGTGTACGATTAAATTTCATTTAAACTAACTTTGAATAGGTTTAGAATCTCAACTTAAAAAAATATAACAGTTTGTTAAGGTCTTGATCAAGATTTGCATTCTACAGAACATTATATTCAAATATTAGTATTGAAAGTATACCCACATTGCTGAACATCCTCCTTAGAGTCAAGTACCGTTAAGCATATTTTTATGATCCTTTCTAATTTGAAAGAAACTTTTGCATATTAACATCCACGTTAGGATGGTCTTTAAAAAAAATACTTTTAGGGATTTTTAGTACTAAATTGTCTTAAAATGATGAGTACCTTTCAGGTCGGTAGGTTAATGTTAACACCTACCGCATCGAATCCTAAAAAAGGGGCACAAAACGTATTTTTTAAGGTTGTAGAAGCCAAATTGTACATAAAAAAAAATAAATATATATATATTTTTTATTTATTTTTTTTTAAATAGTTAAATATTTTTTAAAAATATATTTTTTATTCTATTTGGATCTTTTTTAATGGGAAAACCAGGGTGATGACCGTAAAAATGTATTTTTTAAATACCACCCTAATGTAGGGGAAACTGTTGTACCTTGGATCTATTTGTACCTAGAACCTAAACTTAAATTTCAAATTTCCGGGTATAATTTCTCCAAATCGACAGTGGTAGTTTATTACCCATCCGATAGATGGTTATTTTCAGTTTATTCAAAAACATTGTCGGCAAGCGTGTGTGTGTTATTCCGCTAACTAATATTTTACATTGAAAAGTAAGTATTTTGGCTGCTTTATATCCAGTATATTTATTTTTTTGTTGAAATACATGTTATTAAAGTATAAAATGTATGCGCTATGGAAAGTTTAACTCTAACCTAAAAAAATATACGGATTGTTTTTGGTATCGCTACCTATAGTTGTACCTTGGACCTAATGAGTAAAATGTACCTTAAACGGGTCTGACGTATAACACTTGTACTTTCGGCAGGTTCGATCGATACTCCGTGGCATCTTTAGACAACTAAAAAAATATTTTAGTTGTAACTCGAGGTACAACTAAAATATTTTTTTTTTAGTTGTCTAAAGATGCCACGGAGAAAGCATTGTGAAAAGAGGGCTCCCTGACAAAGAAACTAAGAAGCGCAGTAGAGCTAATGTTAAATAATCAAGTTGTACATATATTTTAATTAAAATATCTGTGCCCGAGGTATAACCCCTGCGGGTCCTAGGTACAAAGCCCCTGTTGTACCTCGACCCTAAATACAATTTTTTTTTAAGTGCACGGAAAAAAAATTATAGCTAGGAGCGCTATAACACACATACCAAGCAAATTATAATCGCTTATTATATAAATACAAGGCTTTCTCTTACAATTATGGCAGTCAGTGTAAAAATTTATATGAAATACTTTAATTGTTTAGTGAATAATAAAATATAACAAATAGTATGGCATTTATAGCTTAAATAGATTTAATTATTGTCCGTGCTAATAATTTTTATAATATAATAAAATTTCTGTAAATTTATAATAGTGCCTGTAATAAATATAATCGTGTCTGTAATATATATAATCGTTTCCAATTTATTTTTAACATTATTAGTTATTGTGTCCCTTATAATCTATAGCTTAAATCACTATAATTTGCCACTGTTACCAAATATCTTATAATGTATAGCGCAGAGCCCACTAATTTCTTTCCGTGTGTGTTAAAAAATATAAAAAAGTAATTTAGGAAAATTTAAAAATATAACTATCAAGCCTAAAACACAGAAAAAAATAATAGGTTATATTTTAAAAAGTTAGTTCTATTTGCCTATTTTTTACATCGCAAAATGTAAAAATAGGGTCTAGGTACAACAGGTTCCCTACATTGTAATATTAGGCATACCTAATTATGTATACATCATTTGTGGTTTGACGCTCATTATTTCTTCTAAAATGATAATTAAGGCTAATTTAAAAACTAATTGTTTGGACTTTTGATAAATTAGAACCTTAAAATAGTTTAAACATTCGAATTTTTAAATAATAGATGTTAAACAATGTTGCTGTTATTACACTATTCACAGCGCCTGAGCTAGAATAGTATTATACGGTAGTTTCAAATTTATCAAAATAGCCAAAAAAACGTCCTAGACAAAAAATTCTTGGATAAAAATGTGTTTCATGAAAAAATAAGAAACTTAAAAATGTCCGTCTGTCCGTCTGATGTCACATTTTTTGTAAAGACGATAACTCAAGAACGAATAATCCGATCGACTCCAAATTTTCAGGAAAAATCAGGTTCTATGAGGGGAAGATCCCTATTGTTTTTCAAAGCAATCCCCCCAAAACAAAAAAGTTATGGGGGGTTAAACTTTTATAAAAAATTAAAAATTATAATTAAAAAAAAAATTCTAAATTCTTTCCTTTTTCGCAAGAAGAAAATAAAAAAAATGAAAATTGTGTTTTTTTTGAACTTTTTTTTAATTTGTCCTTTTTCGAAAAAATAAAAATTAAAAAAAAAGAATAATTAAAAAAAAAATGAAAAAAAGTTTTTTTTTCAAAGAAAGATTCTCAAAAAAAATGTATTTTTTTTATTTATTTATTTTTTTTTTGACAATATTTGGGAAAATTTAATACCATTTAATGTGAATAGTATATAATGGAATGCTTAGCATTACATACCTTCACGGCTTGTTTATTGCTATAATAATATAACTAAACAGTTTTGGTATACTAATTAAGATCCTATTGTATTTTAGCTGATTTAATAAGAATTTTATTATTTTATGGTTTTCATAACATAACTGAAATATTTTATGGCGTTTCAATCCATAAAAATTCTTATACAATTTTAAATTGACTATAACATTTATATACCTAGACAGTAAATGTAATTGCTCTTTTTATGTGGAAGGTCTTAATAAGAAAAATGTATATAAAAAGTCATTGTATGGGATCTTTTCATGCTTATTTTATGCGGTTTAATATGGCTAATGGTATTGTGAGTCATTTTTTATTAAAGATTAACATTAATTGTATTTCTAAATGCAAGTATTTTTCTTAGTAACAAATTGTGAACTAATCCCAAAAAGGATCTTGCTTTTCTTGCTTGATTATAGTTAAGCTATTTTTAACTTTGTCAAATTTTATATTTTTTATATTGTACGATAGTCAATATATTTATTATACATAAATTACATATAACGTCCTACCAAAAAAAAATTGGTCTGTAAAAAACAAGGAATACTTAACATTAAAAAATTAACAACAATAATAAAACAATATGTATAAAAGAATCGAATAATGGATTCGAAAAAAGAACACCTTCAAAGATTAAATTCTTTCAGAGAGAAAAAAAAAAAAAAACAAAGATAATAAATCACCTACATACAGAAACCTCAAGTATAATAGTGATGAAACACTTATACACTATGTGGAAAAAAGTAGGTGTACAGATTAACAATGAAATTAATGAATGAAAAATCTTTGTAAATACAAATGACCAAAAATTGCTTTTAAGGGTTACTTATTTTTTAACCCTTACCCTCCCGAGATAAAACGAATGATATTTTTTCAATTTAATTGTATGTTTTTATATTTGCCATGCATAAAAAGAAGTTTTTTATTTTAGTTTAGTATTTTGAATTATTATTAATAAAGAAGTAAAGTCACAGTTGTGTCACCCTGGAGGGAAAGGGTTAAGAGGCTCATAGAACTGCCTTGTAATTATTAAAATTTTTATTTGCACATTTTTTTCTTCTAATTTTTGATGCGCAGAACGTGAAATTATCCCTTTTTTCTCGAAAACACAAAGAGTATCTTTTTTATATACAATATTTTATTGCTAAAATCTTAAAAGAAGTACAGAAAAAAGGTTTGGGGCAAACGAACGTCCCTGGATAAAGTTATCAAATATTAATTACCGTTCAAAATTAGTACATTTATTTCTAAAATACACGGAAAAAAAAATTATAGCTAGGAACGCTATAACACACATACCAAGCAAATTATAATCGCTTATTATATAAATACAAGGCTTTCTCTTACAATTATGGCAGTCAGTGTAAAAATTTATATGAAATACTTTAATTGTTTAGCGAATAATAAAATATAACAAATAGTATGGCATTTATAGCTTAAATAGATTTAATTATTGTCCGTGCTAATAATTTTTATAATATAATAAAATTTCTGTAAATTTATAATAGTGCCTGTAATAAATATAATCGTGTCTGTAATATATATAATCGTTTCCAATTTATTTTTAACATTATTAGTCATTGTGTCCCTTATAATCTATAGCTTAAATCACTATAATTTGCCACTGTTACCAAATATCTTATAATGTATAGCGCAGAGCCCACTAATTTCTTTCCGTGTACCCTGTGTATCTTCAGAGCGAAAAACAAGGTCCTTTTTGGCGTAGATACACAACTGAAGATAATGATTGTACAAAAGACTCATTGCTGATCATTATTGACCCTGCCAGTTGAATAAGACCTATATAAAAAGTCATCAGTCGCAATGTTACTAATTTCATGAATTCATTTTATAAGGTTGGGCACATTGAAGGCTAACCATTGCAAACATTTAACTTTGACTAATTGATGTTAATTTTATGAATTAATTTTTCCATGTTTATGCCAATTATTTTTTTTTTTTTTTTATTCCAGTTATTTTAATGTAAAAATAACAAGATATTCATATTTTTTAATAACGGTGTTAAAATGTAGTTTAATGTTGCAAATATATTTCGTTAGGTTAAAAACATTGGGTTATATGTCAGGAAAAAATTTTAAGTTTGGACTTAACGCTTACATTTTTTACGTTTACGTTGATGTTGTAGATAGGCTTTAACGCAAAACAGTACTAGTAAGTTTAAATTAGGCACAAATTGCAAAATATGAGATAGTAAGGGCTAGTCTATGGGAGGATTGGTGTAGTGGTCTACCTGACAAGTCTACTAGCCAACTAGCGTTCGGTTTTCACTGGCGCCGATTTGCCTTTTTCAGTTAATTAATAATTTAAATTTGGCGAAGGCGTAAGTGAAGCGGACATTCCCTATAAAAACTGGTTCGAAAGTCAGTATAAGCCGGTGGTTCTCTCTACTACTAGCCCAAACAAGTCCTGGACTTAGGGGATGCTTAATTAAGTAGAATAGTTCAAACATGTATGTATGTATGTAAGTTAGGAGAAGCGATCAAATAGTGAGTCACACACTAAGACATAAGAGCTTACTTTTTTGAAGAGCGAGCTAGGCAGGTCTGGAATGGAACAGCGCTCACAAATAGTTTATGAATAAAAAAGAATTTGCTAGTGGCTTTAAAAGCTAAAAAAAAATCAATAGCTTAGATGTATACATACATACAGACTATACTCATTACATGTAGTGAGTCAGATATGAGAGGTTATGCACAAACACAAAAAAAAACTGAGTAAAAATTACTCTATTGTGTGATTTCAAAATGCAGTTGACTATTTTTTGTCGTAAGTGTGCACTGTTTTAATAACTAATCAGTTAAATACGATATGTGTGCATGATTTATGAGTAAAATCCAATTAAATGTAAACACAATAATTTTATAACGCGACTTTTATAAAAGGTTCTAGACCTAAAAATGTGGGATTTTGTATGATTTTTTTGAGCTCAGGTACAACCTCCTGTTTTTTTATTAAGTCAATTTTTATTTTAAAGTGTTTTAGGATCCTTTTTTTACTAAAATTAAAGCCATATGACCACCAAAATAAAAAAAACGATTTATTAAATCCTTAAAATTGGCTAAATTTGACTAAAAAATCAAAACTTTGACCGATTTGCGTAGACTAAAGATGTCGTCATAGAAAAAAAGCTCTTGGTATAGCTTGTTTTACACCAAAAGGAAAATGTTTGTCCCTGATCCCAAGGCTGTCTTGAAAAAAGTGGTTTAACGGTCCATTCTAACGTAGACTACATTGTAGAACTTCGGCTCGGTACCTCAAACCAACTTATTTTTATATTTTCGGGGTCGCTGAAACCGAATCTGACCTCAAAATTGTGATCTGATGGACCAGATTCGGTTTCAGCGGCCCCAAAAATATAAAAATGCATTGGTCCAGTCTCTGGATACGAAATTTTTTTTTGTGTGGCTGTGTAATTTGATGATGATGGAACCCCATGGTTCTGAATTCACGATTTTCTGACGTCTATCTTGATATTTTACATGCATGCTTCCGTTATTATAGCATCCTGCTATTTTAAGGTAAATAATTCCTGAATATAAACTCGTGTAAATCGTATGCATAAGGAAATTGGTATGACCAGCTTTGAAATCGATACAACTGTTATATCCGTCAAAAAAATATGAAATTTACTGTAATATTTTAAAGACTAGACCATTTTAATTACTAATAAACCTTTTACTTTTACCAAGGAAAATCTTGCTTTTTGATTTTGTTTATAACCATTGTTAGCAGCAGTATTTTTTAATGATACAATCACGTCCTGGTTAACTATATCTCTTTCTTTTCAAATTATAAAGTTTTGTAGAGGTAATATAGAAAAGATTTTTTTTTACAGAACTTTTTATTTTTTATCATGAATTCAAGATATCGACACTCCCATGCAACAAGGATGTAACTCAAGTTAGACCTATTTTGAGTTATACTCATAGGTAAACGCCTTGATATAAGACACACATGGTGGTACTACTCAGATTTCTGCACAGGCCATTTTAACCAAAAGTTTACCTAAAAATACTAAAGTAAGAAATTCTAAACTTGAATATTATCAGAAACAAACAATAAATACTTATACAGTTAAATAGAAAATGTTATAAGCTTTCAAATGATGTATCACATGGCTTCCTTTTCCACTTTAATCATTTCCCCACCCTTAAATAAGAAAAAAAATATTTTAGAAATTTATCTGTCGTGAAAAATGACAATATATGAGTTACGGCTTTGTTGCTTGGGGGTATCGATATATTTTACCAAAATTAAGTAAAACCCGATTTTTACACCTGTTTAAGTAGGTAGGTATCTTAGGCCTATACTGATAAAAAAGATTTATTTGGATATGGCCAATTAAATTATTTAGTTGTGAGTAAAAAATTTTATTTGAGTCAAATAAATATTTAGTTCATGTAAACAAATATTTTAATTTCAAAATGATATATTAATGAAAATCAAATAGTTTATTTGACAGAAATTAAATTTATTTGCCACAACCAAATAATTAAATTGGCCATATCCATCCAAATATTTTGTTGACACAAATAAACTGTTTTATCAGTGTACGGTTGAAAACGTTTCTACTCTGGCTCAGCTCTCGTTGAAAGAAAAAGCTAAAACTTGTAAACTGGTGTAATGTATTTTTAAAGACAAAAAACATGGTACAATTTTCTTTAACAAACCACAATCGCTTTAAAAGTTATTTTCGAAAATTGAATCAGAAGCAATTCGAAATATTCCATAACATTGAACTGTTAATGAACAAAATAAACGAAAAGACCCTTTAAATTCTTTGGTAACTAAAAGCGGAGCCAAATCCAAATTACCTGAAACATCACTCCATCTCGCTTCAATAAAAAGAAACCAAATAGTTTCTTTCTTCCACGACAAGAAATAACGATTGAGTATACGAGCTTATCACATCGTTATTGAAGACAGACCGACCAAGGATATTTGTGGAGTTCTAGAAGAAAAGGGATCTTTAAAGAAAAGATTTTAAAATTACAATGAAAGAATTTAAATAGTTTCCTCAACGATAGACGGTAAAACTACTAATTTTTAGTCGATACATCAGAAAATTAGTTAAACCATACAGAAATCTGGCTGATACATCCAGAACTCTAATTGTACCAACCATTTATCTAGCTGTCCCATCTATATTTTTACATTTCTGCATTTTACTATTTGATATAGTTAATGAATCCAGAAATATGGTTGTGTAACCAATTTAGTTACGGCTACTATTACACTATGGTCTGTTTCATCAAACAAGAGAGTAAATTAAAAATTGCACAGTAAATATTTTTACAACAGGTTTGAATAGTATATGTTTGTGTATAGAATATAGTTATGTTTCATAAAATAAACTACACAGTATATTCGTACATCCAATATTCGAATATGTTTTGAAAATATTCACTGTGCGATTTTTAATTTAGTCTCTTGCTTGATGAAACAGACTATAGTTGCTTAATCCAGCCTAATAGTTTTTTTAACACTTCTAAATTGTATTATTGGATAATTAGCAAACCGGACCAGACCGGGTATCAATCATTTAATATATTTAGCCCTTGTTTTTTTTTAAGTGGACCTTAAATAGTATGCAGCTTTTGGGACGAACATAGCAATTTTATTTATTGAAAAAAAAAAGTGTGCAAGGATTGTGAGAATCAAAGGATTGTGGAAGGTTGTCAAAAAGATTGTAAAAAAATTTAATGAAGATTGTTAAAGATTGTGGGAAGATTTTAGATGATTTTGGAAGATTGAGGGGGATTGTAGAGGATTGTAGATGATTATGGAACAATAAATTGTCAAGGATTGTAGAAAATTGTTGGATAGGTGTATAAGGATTGTCCAATAAATAAACCCCTCGAATCTTCCCTTTATAAAAAATAAATTATTTAGTTATTTTATTGGGTAAAATAATACCCCATGAAAGAACTAGGCAATTTAGCTCGTGTTCGGCTCCTTTTGCCAGAACAAATATTTTATTTAAATGGCCGGTGTATATCATGTGTAATAATTTCAATAGTTTAAATAACAATCTTGACGTTAATTTTTCTTCCCTTAATGAAATTCTGTTTCAGGAGAATCCCACAATTAAGTCTTAATTATTATTTTTAACATATTTTTTAATGTTCGCTTGGATTTATATTTACTGTGCAATATCTATTTATATCTGTTTATGTTTTTTTATATTTATCCTGTTAATGTTTTTATTTTTAGTGTTGGATAATAAACGTTATTTATTTATTATTTATTATTTTGGTGATTTCTTTTAAAATTCCTTCCAAATTTTATATAAAATAATAAATATATAAATAAATAATAATAAATAAGTATCAACTTAATGTCTCTTGTCACGCGGAATGATACATTTGTGTCTTTTTAATCAATCTTACAGCCGAGCCATAAAAAGAAACGCTTAGTATTTTGAGCACTGAACAAAAACGCTTTTTTAAATCTTTGCTGCTTAAAAATCAGATGCTCTACGACGTATGAACAGGTCGAAAACATAAAAAACGATACGTTTATTACTTTTTAAACAGATCCTCGAACATATCAAGATCACAAAAGTTCTAGACTTCATTGTAAAACAGTTTAAACATCATCTCCGCTGTATTATTTACGAGTTGTGGTATTTATTTGCGATAATGCTCCATTTTCCTTTGAAATTCAGATTCAATCATGGCAAGTAATTTAAACCTGTTTCGCGGTTTTATTCGATTTTCACGCAATTCGTCGCGCAAAAGTTTAATATCATTTCATTTTTATGCATATCTTTCAATAAATACGGATTGTTTCGCAACTGATATTTTTATTAATATTTCTATTGTAGTCTAATACACCGTAGAATATTTCATTGATACAGTGTTTATTTAATGGTGTTGTATTGTGTTTTTTTTTTCATTTTTATGGGTGGTCTAACCTCAAAACAAAATTGTTTTATAACAGGTGTCTTGAAGTATTAATAGTTTAATGTAACGCTGTTTTTATCAAATAATTAGCTTTTATAAACACTAGTACCAGTAAGACAATAGTTGCCAAATTTTAAATTATTTGACTACGACAGAGCTCTTGGAGAGAAATAATTAACTTAAAAAAAGGCAATAAAAGGCATAACATGAAGAAACTAAAACAAATCTTCTGTCATAGACCTGTGGTCCTTGTATATATTTTTGCAACGAGGAGTTCATTTCTAATGAGGGTTATATTTAAAAGAAAACAGACTTTAAACTTTATCATGATCCAACTGCTACTACCCTACCATCGGGTCTTGCTTTTAGATTATATCCGAGATTGCATTATTTAGTCATCGAAAGAAAAAAACATGTTGTCCATTTCTCGATTTTATTGACACTAACTGACTTAGTTGCCCACTATATGACTATTGTCGCTGGATTTATGAACCTACGTTTTTGTTGACGTGTTACCAAAGATAGTTTTTTAAGAAAATTGGATGAAAAAAACAGATATTCGGATAAATAGGTTGTATTTCTTAAAAAGTTGTCTACCATCATTAAACTTTTATATTATGGTACTTACCGTCCACCGAAAGGTAAAGGGCAGGACCAGTTTCCCTCTCTCTGGATCGGACAAAGTAAAGGTATCTCTCCCCAGCATTTCGCTGGTGGTCAGCCCAAAGGAACATGACCCAGTGCTGGTCACGTTGCTCTGGTATTCCTTTAGACACAGCCTGAAATAGGTGTTGCATGGCATCGAACAACGTCCCGTCACCGGCGATTTAGCCGCTGCTCCACAGCACTCTCCACTTTTTAATTCACTTCGCGGGTTCGCCAATTCGAGAACCTGCAGTTCGAAGATACCAGAGCCATGCGCACACTGAAATGAAAATAAAGGCATAGTAAAAAATCGTTGAGTTTTATCGGGTAATACGGAGCAATGTCGTTAAAGGTTGGTTTACCCAATAACTAACTAACACTAAACTAAGAATTTGATCAATGAAATATCAGGTTTATTTGTCATTTATTTAATTGTTAGTTTATTAGGTAAACCAACCTTTACACATTATTTTTATATATTTTTTTTATGACTGGAATGAATCTTTTATATTGTCCGTATTTAAAAATTAAAAATGTTATCCTTTTAAATCAAATAAAATCTAAAAAACCTGACCTGATGGATAAAAGCGGCTTTTAGATTTGGATTTAGCACATACAAAACCCAGTGCTGGCCTTTGTATGAATTAAGTAAACCCCCTGCTTCCGGGAGCGAGCTCAGAGAGGCGCCGTCTAGGGGCGTCATCAAAATTTTCGGCTAAAGCTTTTAATATTATTTTTTCAGGCCAGGGATAAAGCTTTCTTTTTTCAGAGACTTTTTATTTTTTATAATATATATATATATATATATATATATACAGGGTTATTCACGGAAGTGGCCTATTAAACGTTTATGGAGAACCAATAACTTTAAAAGTCTGCTAATTTGCACTTTTAGGTTTTTGAATATGGCCTATCGATTAAAAATATTTTCATGCTTGTGCCACTTCCGGTTGTACCGGAAGTGGCACTCAACTTTGAGTTTTTAAATGGAACACCTTATATATTTTTTAATTTTTAAAATTTGCATTAAATTTGCTTTATTTTGATGTATAATACTTCATGTCTATCTTCAGTAGTTTTTGAGTTATTCGTTTTTAGCGAAAAATAAGTAAATTCAAGCACCCCTAAAAACAATAATTTCTCCTTGATTTTTTCAATTGGAGAAAAGATGTTTTGTGTTTTGCTCAATGATGCTTAAACGAATTATCCTATGCTAAAATGGAACCCAAAAATTATACAGGGTGTCTGAAAAAGCAGGTCAAATCTAACAAATTTAATATAGCCATAACTCATTTTTTTTTAATGGCACCCTACATTTTTTTTTATTTGGTTAAATAGAGAATTAAATTTGCTTTAAAATAAGTATAGGATACCCTATACCTAACTTTAACCGTTTTTGAGCTATTTGCAAATTATTGTGAAAAAGCCGTATTTCTGTTAAAATTTGTTATATTTTATAAAATAGGCCAGAAAAATTAATCGATTTTTATTTATTTACCTCAAAGATCATTATATTTACCTTAAAACTAAAGTCCCTATTAAAGTTAGCTAAAATATAAATTTCGAATGCTGTTTTATCGTTGGTACCACCATGGTGGTTGTTATGCTACCGAGTTACACCAACTATTAGATAAATTTAGTTCAAGGAATTATTCTCATACAAGAAAATAACTTTTGTTTTAAAATTATGGTATAATAAAATAAATAACTGGTAAAAAATTTAGTGTGAGTGGTTAAATGTTTAATGTTCAAGTACTCAAGTTAAAGAAAAAGACTTATTCCTAAAAAAAGTGGACTTTAATCAAATTATTAAAATATGCATTTTTTTATAAATAATAAATGATTGATAAAGACTAATTTTTAACTGTTGTTTATTATTAAAATTAAGTTTATTTAAACAAACAAAACTGAAAGTTTCTAACATAAAATAAATTAATTTATTAAGTGTTCAAAGTGGCCACCATTTTGTCTTAAACAAGCCGCTAATCTGGCATTTATAGAATTTTCTGTAGCTCTACGAATTTCATCAGGATTAATTTGCTGAAATGCTGCTCGAACTCGGTTCTTTAAGTCATCTTTAGTAGTAGGTGGAGTAGCATACACAATTCTTTTAATATTTTCACATTAATTTGCAAATAGCTCGAAAACGGTTAAAGTTA